>SMGT01015882.1:352774-364358 GCA_004794575.1 Lanistes nyassanus | reverse complement strand
AAGAACGTTACATTGGTCCGTTTTAAAGTGAGGTTACATAGGACAAAATACGCGGGAAGCGGTGCATTATGTTACTTTTTATTCTTCGAAATAAGTATTACATAATTGCTTATTTAATTGCCATGCCTTATTTATTCGTACATGTAAACATTATGCATATGCAACACACACACAAACACACACACACAGAAGTAAGAAGACAGCGAGGTGAAACGCTTAAAGAAAATTTTAGTTTTCCTAGCCAAAACCTGAAAAAAGATAACAAGAAAGAAAAGTTTACTATCTTGTCCATGGCGATTACGAAGACAGAGCTATGGGGCTCGAAATTTGTTCAGATCAGACCAAGTGTGACCGTTTATATATTTTTTTAGCCCGTAAGTTGACGAGGCATTACCAGTATTGTGGTGGGTTATTTTCCCCCATTGTATAGTATAGCTGTACAAGGAAGTAGGCTTTGTATATATTTGCTTATCTCTGAGGCTACGTTGAACGAAGAGAAACATGGCAATCACATCCATTTTAGCACTCTGTCTAGAAAGGAAAGAACCAGTATTTGTGTGAATACCCTGCATTATTGAGATAAATGTAGCCCCCATGTCTGGCCCCGTCCACAGGTGGCGATCAACCCTTTAAGCAATTATTTCGGCAGCTTAGAGTGTTGCTAACGTTTACAACCAGTTGTGTTTTAGTCCTCATAATGAGGGCTTTGGGACCACCTGCACCATGAAATGCGCGTGAATTAGTGGGTGGGCGGAGCTGAAAGGGATGAACAGTCTAAAAAGCAGCATGAAACGAAGAGATCTGATTGCGCGAAGGGTTTATCTAGTGTATACAGAAGGCTTGATGATTGGCGCCGGTATGGGCCACTACTGCTGGGATGTGCTGTGTGATTTCTCATACGACTGTGAACTAACTCTCCGTGAAAAAGTACATTTTACACTTGATTTAAGAGCGAGATTGTTACCTGTGCCTATTTCAATGTTTTGTGAGTGAAGTACAAGTGACATTGATGTATCCCAACCTACAGGTAAAGCGACGGAAGAGAAAAAAGGAAGGGATGTTGGTCCCCATTCGGCCCCTCAAAAAAACTTTCTCGGAAGACGAACTCATCTATTATGCTAAGTCCCCAGACTACTGCTTACCTGATGAGAAGACTGGTTCTATTGGCACCAGGGGAAGGTACGTCTCTGATATCTGATACACGTACAGACAGAAAGACGGACGAAAGGACAGGAAGAAGTAAATTGAAATATAAACACTGGTTTTAAAATATGAATATGTTCTCCTGGTCTTTCCTTTCATAGAAATATTGTTATTACCATTACTACATACACACTGCGCACGCATAGACAACCGCACACATGGACTTACATGGTAATCATCTGTGTCGTCAACGGTCATCAATCATTATCATCATCACTATCCTTTGGTCTCGGCCGTAAGTTGACGGAGGCATTACCAGTATTGTGGCGGTTTTTGTCCCCATTGTATAGTACAGCTGTACAAGGAAGTAGGCTTTTATTGCAGTCGGAAAATTCTTATTATACCGATACAAATAGGCCCGGAGCGAAATTTATTTCCCAAATGATTTCTGCCCCAGCCCGGGTGCGCATGCGCAGCGCACCAAATGCTCTGCGCATGCCAGTTACTAACCACAACAACAGATAATTTTAGGTCAAGCTATGACATCTACACAGCGTTACTTTTTAAAGTTACTACATTCAAGAGACCAATCCGTGGTGATTCATAGCCGAGTTGGTAGAGAAATTGGGTTTCACGGTTATGTCGCAGGTTCGAAACCCATGTTAGCTTACGATTTCCTTTTAGAGGGAAGGAGGTTAGTGGTAGAGTTAGGGTGTGGTATTAGGGAAGGACTTCAGTTTTCATTAATAAGTTCAAACCTGTGTCTTTGCGCTAAACGGGATGAAAGGTGGCCTGCGCATGCGTGTCCGGGCTGGGCCAGAACTCAATTGAATTAAAGAATTTCGCGGCCCGGGAGATTTCCAGCGGACGGCTGAGAAATCCTCAAGAGTCAAAATCTTGCGATGGTAATTCGGACTTTCGTGCGGCGCGCTTAAACCTGTCCTGAGGTTGATCCCAGAGTTGGAATGATTGCATTGACTTCCGACTGTTTTTTTTTTTCTTCTTCTTCTTCTTCTTTAAGGACACTGTGGGAAAACTGGCGCTTAAGCAAAGAGAGCGCCTGTATTTCTCGTGTAAATGCTCTCTGTATTCTTTTACGTATTGGGATTGAAAACGTTCATACCTTTGGTCAATTTTAAGAACCTCTGTGGCCTCTGTGATACTTTTCACATCTCTCGAAGCCTGAAGACCAAACAATAAAGCTATGTCGCTTTGCACACGCGGTGGACTGCCACCTTTGTTACAGCAGGTTGTCCGCCCCAGAAGCAACATTCACACAGATATAGCTTCAAAGTGATAGGTTGGCAAACGGAATACCACAGATGAAGAGAAAAGTGTTTTATTCAAATTCATCTTTGTTCTGCAACACTATCACTCATCTGGCTTACAAGGTTACGACCTAAATAAACTGAGCTTTTGTTCTGTCGCAGGCTGTGTGACCTTACCACCAACGGACCCGGAAACTGCGACTCAATGTGTTGCGGACGGGGTTCCACTAACTTCACAATGGAAGTGACAGAACGATGCGAGTGCAAATACTACTGGTGCTGCTACGTCAAGTGCAAGTCTTGCAAGAAGATTCTGCAACTCAGCACGTGCTACTAGCGTCCCACCTGCCCCGGCAGCCATGGGAGATGGCGATGCACCCAGAAGCAGGGGAACGCAAGCTTAGCTGTACGTGAACAGAACAATGCGAAGCAAAGATAAACGAAATCCAATGCACCTCCAAGTCAGATACTGTGGTGGGCGAACATGCAGGTACAGTTTACGTCATCTACCGGGCATCACTCACGTACGTCTGACATAAAAGACTGAATGAGGTCACTGAACAAACACGTCATCAGTGAAGACACCGCTGTTGACTTGAACACGAACACGTGACACCGAGGTTTTTTTTCAAATCTCTGAACTTGAAAAGGCTAAAAGAAATTTGACAGCTAACTTGGGTTTGGAACCATTAGGATTCAAGGATGCATTAAAATTACAAAGTCGAGGGTTTTTTTCAAATATCTGAACTTGAAAAGGCTAAAAGAAATTTGACAGCTAACTTGGGTTTGGAACCATCAAGGATGCATTGACAACCAAGTTAAATGCGCATCTGGTGTAATCTAATTCGATAAATTATGCCCATCACAAAATTTGCATCGGCACTTATTGTAAACATCTGTAATGTAAGGTAAAAGAAATCTCAACAAAGAAATTGGTTTACAAATCAAAAGTGCAAATTTTGCAATCGTTATTGGAGAAGATGACAGACAAGACAGTTTCATGCTGGAGAGAGGGGAGGGGGAACTATCAGGCTTTCACATCAGCTGCCCACATTAATGCGCCGGTAGCATTCACAATTTCAAACTGCACACTTATATTCCAAGCGGCAGAAATTAACTCCTCAACACCTGCAAGAATCGCAACAGAATTTTTATGGCCGATCTCTCAGCCCTTTTCACCCTTCAGCTGCGGCCCCGTAAAAAAATATACGTCATCAGTAAAAGAGGTGTGCCCAAGGTGTCGGTAGGATTTTTTTAACAGAAGAAATTGGTGGGGATGGGGGGTGAGAAGAGAGGAAGAGGAGAAGGAATTTGCAATCAGCGGAGCTGGCTGTCCTCCTTGCCAGGCCCAGGAGCTGTTTATGCAAGGTGACATTACACTTTGTGACTCACCAGTCGTCAAGGTTCACTGGCTGAACGTTCGGCAACCAGCAGAGCAGACAATTATCATAATTTATTCTAGCAGACCCTGGCTTCGAGATGGATCACAAACTCAAAGCCGTGTTTGTGTGTGGGTGAGAGTGTGTGTGTGGTTTCCATTTGCATATTTATGTAAAACGATTTATTTTACAGAGAACATTGTTCCCCTTTGTGGTACACTTGTGGAATGTACTGTTTTTAACTGATATTTGACCAACAATGTATTTGCGTTTTCTGTGGAAGAGCAGATTTTTGCTGAAGTAGCTGCTTCTTTTTCAAGAATCTGTTGAAGCAGTTTGAGTGCACTTACCGGGCTATTTCTTTACTATGCAGTTAATGGGTTTTACCTGTAACACGCGAGCAGGTGACAGCGCGAAAATGTGCAATTATGCAAATAAAACATACGCGAATATTCTCATTTGCGTAAACTCACTTTTCGCAAAGTGTGATTTAGGGACATTTGAGAGGTTTAGAAACCGCAAAACCTTCACAGCCTTTTCAGGTGGACAGTAAATTTTTCTTCGTTGGAGCGGTTGCTTAACCATCTCCCATTACCCAGCGCAGTTAGGGCCGACTGTGCATGAATTATTTTCCACTGATGGGAACAGACGGCAAGTCTTTGAACTCCACGTGTAGTTGGAATAATTACGTGATGATGAGTTACGGGTGGACGGACGCTGTGTGACAATCTGTTTTGTCACCTAGGAACATACCTCATCAGCTTGACTTAACAAGATGGCGGTCAGACGGCAGTTTCTAGCCGATCAGGCTGAGTGCAAGAAGTGGGACACTGGTGCTAAAAATACGGTTACGCTACAGACTGGCGCCTATTTCCTGGACACGACAGGGTAGCGCAGAAATGGACGCAACTTGTGGTGCAGATAATGTACGCGTGCTTTCCAATGCCAGAAAGGCACAGCGCTCTGACAGATGAGAACCTCTGTTTTTCCTTTCTCGATGCCTGAATTATTGCATACTCTATGCATGTAAGTACCCGATGTAAATGCATTTATCTTCCACAGATGTGCATAATTTATAAACATACTCTATTCAGATATATTCTTCATGTTTTGCATATGAATGGTATAAAAACATAATTCATTGTTTTTTGTTTCTCGTCGTTTTTTTCATGTGTTTTGTATACCGTTTGCTAAAAAAAAATGTTTCAGGAAATGCCTTATGATACCCTTCAATGTCTTGACAGGGGACGTAAACACTATACAATCCTTGTTCCTCGTAATTGTTCCTGTAACAACTTTGCAACAATATCCACCGGTAATAAGATATTATTACCATATTTGACTTCACCTGTTAAGTTTCTGTTACAGGTTTACGAACTTTGTTTTGTTGCTATGTGAATCTACAACTGTGCTGCTCGTCTCGGCCTTTCCCAACCATACATTTTGTACAAGTTTTTGTTTTTGTTGTTGTTGTTTTAGTTGGTGGGTCACAAGTGCCTTGAGTGTTTTATGGTAGATAATATTGTTTATTCCGCCTCCACCATTTTTTCGGAATTCATTTTTTTGATGGGTGTTTGAAAATCACAATTTGCTTTTATATATTGCTGTAGCATTCTTCTGACACAGTTTGTGTACCATCACAGGATGACGATGAACCATATGTAACATGTAGCCTTAACTGCCCGAGAAGACAAACGACTACAGGAGTTACATTATGTTGGAGCATGAATCCTATGGTCGTGTGAAAAATAAATGACACGTGACTTCGCAATTTATTTAAGGGGCAAAAATATGAAATAATCAATAAAGAACAAATGAGGACAGAGCGCTTAAATTATCGAAAGATAACTCCAACAAAGTTACTGGCAGCGCTCACACATAGCCGTATGCAGACGCCTGTGCCCAAGGGAGCTTACCGTACCCAAACACATAGCAAAGAGAGGGCCGAAAGAAAGGAACTTGGCAGATCCTTAAAAAAGATCTGCCATCCCTTGCTTCATAACGGCGCTAACAGGCGCTATGTGTGTGCGCTGCCAGTATTTTTGTTGGAGTTATCTTTCGATAATTTAAGCGATCGCTCCTCATTTGTTCTTTATTAATTATAATTTGCACCTTGAGGATTTCATGTATTTGTCCTATGTTGTGTTCGTCTTTGAATCCTAGTTGTCAGCATGGATGGGTAGATGGAGAGCCGGATAGACAGATGGGCGGAGGAGCGGATAGAGACTGCCTGGAATGAGCGTGGTTGTTGGTTGTGGTGGGAACGGAGAGATTGTTCCTATTAACGAAAGAAACGTGTGCGTGTATGCGCATGCGAGCGCACGATGGCATAGCAGTCTTACGCTAAAGCCTTTTTTCGCTCCTGCATAGACGTAAGAACAGCATCGAAGTCACGTGATCTTGACTAAAGCCAGTGTGTGCAGGTGAATGTGTCTGGCCCTTCCGAGTGAACAGCGCACTGTCTTTCATCTCGTCAGCCCTGAAACCAAGGAGACAGTATTCTCAGAGTCCTGGCTAGACAGAAGAACGATAAACGGCTAACCATGTAACTAAATCCCCCGAGCGTTGGTATCAATGTATGAGCTTGCAAGGTGCCTCTAACCTAGGGATTCCTATTTTGTATCCAGACCATCCACTTCCTTGTATCCACGAGTGATGTCCAATGGCCGCTGGATCTTGCAGACCAGCATCCAATCATTTTCTTAATTGTGTGTGCCCTTTTCTGTACGATTGGGTGTAGCCCCCCACACCCTCCCACATACAAGTTTTTGTTATCACGAGCTGTTTCGCTATTTTAACTGATTTAGTTGTACAGGTGGAAAAAGAGTGTGTAGGTATTTTGTTCCTAATAAACTAACGCACATCCAAGTCAAGAGCATTTGATCTGTTACAGTATAAACTTCGGACATACGCCTTTTAAAACAAATTATTAAGGGGAAGAAATTAATCCAGCGCTGTATTCTGAAACCTTTTACTGTGGAGTTTACGTGGCTGTTACATCGTTCTTGTAATTTGTTGTATCAATTCAATGACTTCAAAGACGGGTGTATGAATTTTTAAAAATTCCGTGGTGTTCTGATATTTTTGATCAAAATTCTGCTAATAAACAGACAACAATTTATTTCTAAAGTCTGAGCTATGCAAACTACTCCACATCTAGCAACTGGTTGGCGCAAACAACTCTTTGATAACGTTGTTCTGTCTTGATTTGCATAGTATTATCAAAAACTCGACATTAGCGAATTTGTTGGAGTGATGTATCAAATTAAGTTCAGCCTTTAGCAATTTTGTTGCTACGTTGTTCAGAACTTGAAAAATGGTTGTAAACCATCCGAAATTGTCAAGTATTTCTCTGCAGTTAAACCCACATTTTAAAAGCATTGGACTTCGAAGTGTTTTTAATTATCTGTATTAGCAATGAGTGCAAAAACATACTTTTCATGTGACTGTAGCCGTGTCGTTTTGCGTAAAACATGTTTTATATAGACATATTTGTGGAAGAATGATTACTGCCGATCATAAGCTTAGATTATAGCGGTTGTGTTAAGTGTCCTTCACAGTAATGTTCACTGTTTACATTTGTCATTTTCCTGTGGGTAAAATAAAAATGTCAGCTTCATCTCATGACGTCATGAAAATGTTACGGCAGCAGAGACAGGCTGTGACGGATTATGACGAGATGCTGCTGAAACATGATTCATCTTCATAGTGGAGGCTTTGTTATGGGTCTGCTTCACTGAATATGTATGGACAAGGCATCTGTTAAGTATATCGTGTGCTTTATTTTGAAAGACTATCTACAAATGGTCGTGTGTACAGAACAGTATCATGTAATTTTCATTTTTGGTTTTGTAAATGAACGTGTTTACGTAAGGCAACATGTTCTTCCGGTCACTTTCTCTGCACGTATCATGAGAACTGGAACTCTGAAGTGCCTTCGATGGTCTGTGGAGCTTGATGAGCCTTGTGCTACCAGCTGTAGGTATAGCACTGTTCGCTTCTTGTGTTTGTATGATTTTTTTCAGATTTCAGAGCATTTCGTAAACAGCTATGGAAGCTGCGTTGTCCTTTGCTGAGGCTTTTTTATGTTCTCCTGCTGGCATTCACGCAACTACCGTTGGAAGGCTTAAGCAGCACACGGGCCTAGGGGGAGAGGGTTGCGGGGTGCGGGGGGGAAGCCAAGGGAAGCAAACATGAGAGGGTAAGGGAGTTACCAATGTCTTGTATGCTTCTGTTGCTGCTTATGCTAAAGGCCAGTTCATTTGTGATTAGTTGCGAAGAAGTGAAGTAAAACCCGTTAAAGAACAGAAATGGTTGTCTGTTAATATCAAATAAGGAGTTCGGCGACACTGGTCGATTATGTGAACCTGTTCCTTAACATTATGTCGAAAATAAAGCAATATTGTTTTACATCTCTGTGTGCACGAGAGCGAAAGAAAATGCATACTCTCTCTCTCTCTTTCGCTCGCTTTGGTATAGGTGGAGTTTTGTGGCGCAACAGTCAGTTCTGTGTGAAACAAGACGAGACTCCTTCACTAGACAAAAAATATCCCATGTGCTGGTACAGTTTAAAAGAATAGATACACTTTCATGGCGTGTCATATCGACCGTTTCTAAAACCAAACACGGCTGGATAGGCTTTACGTCATAACGCGTTACCTACCCGGAAGTTGAGTTTCGTGACAGCTCCCTGCGAGTCGCTGTCACCGATTCAGCAGACGAGAGCCTCTGCCTGCTTTGTCTCCAAGACAACTAGAACTGTGGAGGACTCAGATCTCATCTCTGGCACAAAAACTTTCCCTGCCGCATGCGACATCTCTTTACAGGCAGGTAGACGGTGTGCATAGCTGCGTGTATCTATTGCTTTCAACGTCATTGTTGTCTAGTGTTGTAGTCTGGGTTTCACATCGTGACGGGATGAATATGCCGTCTGAGATCTTTGTTAATACGCCTTCATTATTAGCAACATGCGGTAGGAGTTAGCCGTAAGTGCATCCTTAAATAACAAAACACTGTAACACATCACGCTGTAGTGCGCTTTAGGACACTGGTAAAGACAACACACGGGCTTAACCTACCCAGCGCAGCAACTCCACGTGTCTCCACAAGTCCTCGCTCTTCCCGTCTTTCAAGAAACGGGGTGGTGATGAAAATCCTAAAAGTTATTTGCGCGCTGTGTTGCGTATTACTACAAATTTTCCCCTCCCCGCTTTCCCGTGCGGTCGGTGTCACGCAAACACGCACACACGTACGCGCGAACGCACGCATACACAAGCACAGAAGCTCACCAGACTGTCACACGACATCCACACAACTATAGCGGCACGAGATTTTCAAGTGCGTGAACTGCGTTTTGAAGAGTGTGGCGTGTAAGTGAGGTTCGCAAGTGCGGACTGTGCAATACATCGAGTGCCTTACACTACACGCGTACAGTGTGCCAAGATCCGGACAGTTTATGGCCTTCTGTTTGTGTCAGACCTCCTCAAAAAGATTGTATAAGGACGTTGACTGTCTTGGGGCAGGTAAAGAATGATGAAAGATTACAAGACGGAATGCTCCTCTCATCTCTGTACTGCCTTTGTTCAAGCGAAACGGTGTCATATCAAGGAAGATGCAGGTGAGTGCACCAGAGACGTTACCCTGATATACTTTTTATTGCTGTTTTTTCATAGTGTATTAAAGTTAAGTGAACTGATTCTGACAGTATTATTAAGAACTGAACGTTTGTGACGGGTTATTTCTGCCTCGCTGTTGAAAATTCTCAATGTCGACACGACTGTCTCAATTTTTGAATAACCAATAATAATAATAATTTCGAGGTTAATCCTTATTTCTCGCTGTTAACAGTTGAAATGTTCTAAAGAATTTTTTAGGGCTTTAAAATATTTCTGGGATTGTAATTTTTTTTTGTGTTCAGTCTCGTGGGGATCAGAATAAAGATTTTTCTAAAATTCAGGGTAGCAGCTGACATACATTTGTAATTATTCGCGGAAGAAAAATAAAATGATTAAAAACATGTTCTTTATAGCTTTATAAGCAGTTTTTGAAAACACATCAAACGTTTGTAGACCAGCTTGTTTACCCAGCTCGCTTTACCTTTAAATTTAATGCGATTAGGGTCTTGGGCACCGTGTCAGTTACACTGCAGGGTTTGGCACTCAGCGCCTCCCGCAATATCATAATTAACTTCTTACTGTGTTTCTAGACCTGCTATAATTAGAAACAGAAGTTGAACTTGAGTGCTGCTTGCGAGAAGTTTGGACCGGGCTCACTGAGGCTCGCACCAAGAGATGGACACAGGAAAATAATGACATAGATATACGACTTCTCGCACATTCTTTGGTCGTGATGGAATTTTACTCTCACACGCCCGAAATCGAGCGTTCTTTGTTCGTAATGAGGCAGTAACTCGATGCCAGACTGGCAGAAGCGCATACCTCCGCAGAAATTCTTCCGAGATATGTCTCGTGGAAACCACTGTCAGCCTGATTCATCCCTTCCCTAAAGAATTCCGGAATCGATGTCTGAACACTTTGCCTTATAACGCGATGGATTAAACATTTATTGAGCTGAGGTTACGCGACGCATAAGGTTAAGACCCAAAAACTTTCTGCGTGGATGTTTTAGTTTGCAGTTAGTAGCGACGGAAGGAATTGTTCCAAAAATCATCATGAGTTGTAAAGGGTTGTGAGATATTCAAGCCAGGATGTGTGCAGGAAGTAAGCAAATACAGACAGCAAAGACCCTTGTTCTTCTTACGTGCAATGGTTGTAAGACAAAGACTTCTCTCATCTGACAGGTAGGTGTCGCCAGACCTTCGCCTGGGAAGACATTCAGAAAATCGCTGACATGGTAGCGTGTTCTTCATTTGTAACGACCACTGGGTTGAACCGAAAACATGAGGGTAAGCACAATATATCTACCCTTACCACCGCATAAAAATAGCGCACAGTAGGGGATAAGTACCCTCTGGAGTAAATCACACTGCACGTTCTTTTGGTGAAATAACCGGTGAAATCTTTAAATATAAAAACCTTGCGATTTTTTTTTTTTGGCGTATTTATCTTTTCAATGCGTTTTGCCTCTGGGGGTGGCGTGTTAACTGTCTTAAAGTCTCTTTAACTTGCGTCTTATGCGCCGTTTTATATGAGATGAAGATAACAGCTAGTGCACACACACACACACACACACACAACCCAGCTTTGCCTTTTACAACACATTTAGACGCCAATAAAGTTTCATGACAGAATTTTAATACGAGGTGATGACCAGGCGGAGCGACGACTTAATCGTTTTTGGCTTTTAGTTCTCTTTCTGCTTTAGGAATGAAAAAAGTTGGCGAAGATAAGATCGTGGCTCAATTATCAAGAACTTTTTGGGGGGAGTGCAGGGGGAGTGGGAGGCGAGGAGAGGCTCCCGGGGACCAGCCAGTCTGTCTATTTTGTTGCAAACGTAGACATTTGTTTTGTGTTCGATCCAGGAGATTGTGGGAAAAGGCTTCGATCTTCGTTCCTAACCCGGCTGACAGCGTCCAGCTTTCAGAGCCACACAGCAGGATGGAGACGACAACAGCTTTGTGGAGCTTGATCTTGGTGTGACAGGGGACCCTGGTGTATCATCATGTGCTGAGATTTGAAAACTGTTGTGGCAAGGGTTAGTCTGATTTTGACTTCGTTAGTCGATCTTCCGTCTCTCGTCAGTGTAGGGCCAAGATATTTGACAGTTTCAACTTCTTCCAGCTTGTCTTTCTCTACAGCGACATCTGCGTGTGTGTGTGCGGGGGGGGGGGGGGGG
>SMGT01015882.1:334432-345637 GCA_004794575.1 Lanistes nyassanus | reverse complement strand
GGGGTATAGGCAGTAAAAATCTTCCAAGAAACTGCAAAGTTTAGCATATTTTACGTAAGACTGTATTTTGATTGGCTCCAGTTATTCTGCGCTTTTTCATGCTCATGCCCTGGCAGCGGGTCAGAGCCATGCAAAGGCCGCCTTCGTTCAGTCACGGAACGGTGATCGGCGAACTCTCCGAAACCGAGAAAGTGTCGGCGAACTCTGTTGAGAACGAAAGACCGTTTGGCGACTTCCACGAACTTAAGTTCGCCCGAATTATGGTCGCGCTATTAAGGCCCCGTTTACCTAGCAGCACAGCGGTTTGTTACTGAACTTATGTAATGGTATTAAGTATTGCATGCCCCTCTGGAACTTACGTAAGCGACAATACAAAAACTAAGCAGTTAATGCAGTTCTGCTGTCTGTAATTCAAGTTTTTTTCCGAACTTACCTTACCAAAGTTGCTGCATCTGCAGAACTGGACCAACCAGCAGGTGACTCCTCGTCTTCAGTACGGCAATGACGTCACTTCCGTGTCAAGAGGCCCATATGAGCAAAATTCCCGTATTCCATTTGTTTTCCTTCGGTAAGAGAAGTCCTTCCATGTCACGATCAGTCGTGAAATTTCATAAACAGAAATTTCGCGTTGCTTTGGCTAAGTGGTTTTGGAAACGGAGCGGAGATTGGGGCCGGGGGTGTGTGGTGAATTGGTAGCAACCCCGACCTTCACTTGGGGTTGCAACTACGTAAAGATGATTTGCTGAAGCTGCCGATATGCCTCTTACAACAATCATTTTCTCTATACGGTGTATTTACTCGCCGTGTTACCCAATACAGTTTAACTCAACCCAATAATTGATCTCCGTGGTCTAATATCGTTTTGCGTTTCAAAGTAAAATGCTGGACGAAACACAGCTTTCTTTACATCAAACAGTGCAAGCACCTGATTGGCCAATATTTTCGTACATTTGTTGTTGTTGTTTTGGATCCCTCAACGTCTTAAAAACTGGAACCCGTCAAAGCTCCACTCTCTCCTCTTCGAATCATCACAGATCTACGCGATTATAGCAATATTTTAAAGGGTTTTTTTCTTTTAAAGACAAACGTTTGATATTTCTGATGTCAGCCAAAACACAGCCACAGGTCGAAACGGCAATAGCTCAGACGTACGGACGTTTCTCAAACGGCCTTAAGTCAAAGGGACGTAACCTGCAATCCCTGCCTACAGTTCAGCGAATTTGAGGATTGCGAACCTTGCAGTAGCATGCCGTCTGAGTATCGTGCATGTTTTAGCAATACCTACAGTGCAGCAAAAACGCATGCAACGCAACACAATTCTTGCACAAAGTCGGTTCAATGCAAACTTTTGGAAAAGAATGGCATTTGAGGCAATTTCCACTAACAGTCCTGCCTGCCTAACAGTCACCAAAAACATTCAAGAGAGCCATGGTTTATAGCTGTTTTTACTCCTCCCCCCCCCACCAAAAAAAAGTTTGGATTTGAATAAAACTGAATAGTACATAAAAAGATTGATTTATTTTTTGCTCACCCACAATAAGTTCAATTATAAAATGTAGGACAGGTGTACCATTAATCCAATGAACAGGTAATGCCACATATTGCAGGACAGCTGTGCTGTTCCAATGCAGGGCCAATGCCACAATACTGGAAAGATCATCTTCCAACCCACACAGTCTCCAACTCATGACATACTAACAAATTCATGTTATGAAGGGTTTACAAGGCTGGACCAAGTCACATGAAAGCAGCTGTAAACAACCAAACGTGCATCAGAAACTAATTTTATGAAGCAGTCTCAACAAGAACCTCCTAGCCAATACTTGGGTAAAGTGGGTCAGCAAAGACCACTCAATCCAAACTTTTTAAATAGTTTGTTCCAGAAGGCTGGACTGGTTTTCCTAATATTGCTTTCATTAATCTCAAACCACGTAATCAACATATTAGCACCCCGTATCCAGGACACCAAAACTTCAGTGGGTTTGTTGGGTTTTTTTTCTTCAAGTCTTCAGCTGCTAAGGAAAGTGTACATTTCATTAAATCTTACAATTAGTGATTTCATAAGCTGCAACACACCATACATAACGTCAACTATTTACTAATAACAGAAATTTCTCTTCTCTCCTTCACCCAATCCATCCCTGAGCTGTTAAAGGTATTATGACAAACAGCTGTCAAAGCAAAAACACCTTGCAGTCACAGTCACTCTAAAACACTAAAGGTATTTATCACAGCTTTTTAACTTCTCAACATTTACCATCTTTTGCTGAATGACTGACCAAATGGTTGTTAGTTTAAGATGGTCATAGTGGTAAAATGTATTTGAATTGGGGCCCTCCTATGCTCCAGCATCTGTCTCAAAAGGATAATACCCAGATGTGCGCCAGAGCTGTGATGTCGGCAACAGGAAGGTCTGTGGTTTCTCAGCTGCCTATCCTGCTTCTAATGTCGCCTGCTCTTATCTACTCCACACCGTGTTCAAAGGCAATTTTAGAACCAGTCAGGTACACAACAAGGGTCTTTATCGACAGTGCAAAGCTTTTTCCAAAAAATACTACTATTGGATTAACAAAAGATTAGAGTTTCCCCAGGTCTGGATGCGTTAGAAAACCTACTTAATTTTGAACTTTTCTTCTGATACATGTTCACCGACAACTTTCAAATTTTGAATACTTTTGTACAACTGCACAATAAACCATATCAGCACTGAAGGATGGTTGACCAAGGACATCAGGCACACTTTGTATCTTTGTTATTAACGGTGGCCATGAATGCACAATGATGGATATGAAGCAAACGTTGGCCTAAGGGTGGAACCTCTTCCTAGTTTTAGCAGTAATGGATCTTAATAACAAAAGTGAACGAAACAAAACCAAACTAGGTATGTCAAAGCCAATGAAGGTCACAGGTAGCATAAACACCCCCACCCCCACCCCAATATATGAAGTGTGCAGATACATGGCAGCCCTTACATGGTATCGTCAATTTAGAACTGGCAACCTGTGTAGGTAATCAGAAATTTAGGGACTCCACTTGGATATGTATACTTCTGCCATGCTGTAGCAACTATACAAAATGGCTGCAGCTGCAAAGAAATGTTTCCAATACTACAGACCTTTTCCAGCACCTGGCAGGACTCCGGCTGAAATCTCTGGAAACGAATGGAACTGCAGAGCAGGCTTCGTGTGCGCCGCCCAGTTTGGAAAAAAAATATGCAACCTCTGGAACCAAGCATTTCAGGAATCTAGGCAGGTGCTCGGAATGCCAGGTTCAGACAGGCAGTCAGACACATGGACAGATGTGGCAACAGTGATGTGACCAGTCCGAAGAAAACTTTTCTCATTTCCCCAAGTAATGCAACAGCAGTCTGGTATACCAACAAAAGTTTACAGAAACTCAACATTTATTTTCAGGTATTTCTCATACAGTTTAGGTACAAACATGACACAAACATTCTACTTGCCATTACCAGATAACATCACACATTACAGAGGGAGCAGCAATTTTTAAAAGTTGCAATTTATAATCTTGTTGTCTGGGAGTTTTAACTAGTACTCAACCACTAGGCAGATTTAAAACGGGATCTGAATAACAAACCAAAAACAACCAATTTCAACAGATGGCAGATTTTCAGAAAATACTGTTATACCTTCCTAACCCAAATACAAAACCTAAAATACAAAATGCTGGTTTATGGTTTATGTTTGCAATGTTCACATGTACTTCCAGCCCACTCTATCACCACTTACTTTTAAAATACTGTATACAATCAGTTACGCTTCTTTATAGTTAAGTCGCTTTCCCGGACTGTGTCAAGATATTATAATTTACAATGCCTATAATTTACAATTTATCTTCAGAAAATGTCCATTCATTCTTATCTCTGTGCCTTAATACATATTAAGTGTACATCTCTATGCCAATCAGACTTACAAATTAATGGTTGCTTTGACAAAGTTCAACATCTTCCTGCAACATAAATCATCAGCCTAGTCCCCAGAAAGCTTGAACCTAGCTTCAATTTTTTAGACATGGGTGAAAACCTTCGCAAGCTTTGTGGCAACAGCCCATACTCTGAGGGTTTTCGTATTGATGGCAGGTTCCCGAAAGTGGCAAAGGGACATCAGCAGTGACCAAGTCACTTGTGCCTAGGAATTCTCAACTTCCAAATGTGCCCTCAGTTTGACAACCAGCTATTCTGGTGACAAGAAGCCATGACTGCCAGGGTTCTAGATATATGTATCTGCTGGGCAGCACTTGCAAGAAACTACCAATCTCTGCTCAGATGCCCTTTAAGGACACGAACCTTTGGTATCTTTATTAACAGAGACAGCATAGGAACAGATTTTTTCTTGAAAAAAAATTTGAGGTTGCACATCCGTTTTCAGCACCTGCACAGCTAACCAGCAGCTGCGTCACAAAAGTTTTAAACAATCATCACTTAAACAGGGCTGGGTAATATTTTTTTTGGGGGGGGGGGCGAGGGAGGAGGGGGAGAGGAAGTTTCATTCTGTCTTGTGTTACTCTCGTGTTACAAGACACAACTGAGCCTTTCAGCACACAGCCTGCACTAGCATGTCACCTTATGAACAGCATACCCTGCTCACCAGTCTTACGTATGACGTTTCTAATTTTGAAAAAAAAAATCCTTTCTAAAGGCAGAAACATCGTTAGCTTTTGGAGCACTTTTCTTGATGCACACTATGTTCTTCTGGCACACTGTATTTCAGATACACGTGTCATTCACATTTAAATACATCCAGTCTTCCTAGAAAATCAGTCACAGCTCTGCTGTCCATATCAATCATACTACATTTAAAACAAAATGAACAGTAATGCATCAGCTGCAGATTAAAAAAAATAATAATGTTAAACTAAGCATATCAAAACTCAAATCTTGCAAAGTAAAAATAGTCTCGTGAATAATTTTAAAGATAACATGGCCCAAAGATATTGGCCTCTACAAATCTGGTGGTTGTGTTTATAGCTGTTGATGTGACACGCTAACACGTGATGTTATATGGAAAATACCTGAAGGCTTTACCTAGAAGACACTGTGGTTAAGGACATATCAGAACATCCAGGTAATACTTAACACTCAGCATTTGCAGTAAAGCACTGGTCACTGAGAGAGACATTTAGAAGGTTCATCTATGATTAGCAGTTTTGTTATTTAGCTACTGCACTGACCAGCATTTATAAAAGCTTAAAAACCTGGGCTCTGAAGAGAGCATGGAAAATTATGAACATAGTCCAAGGTTCCCTTAGACCAGATCAACACCGATTATTCCTTTTTTCGTATAGTTATTCTATGAATTGTTTTAAATCTCGGTTTAAAAATTTTTAAAAATCAACAGCTACTACATCACAATTTTTCTAAATGGAGTTGAAAGGTGTGCTTATTTTGTTATATTAAACTTTAAAGAAAGTCTTAATACAATAACATGTAGCTCACTGTGTATAACTGTAAACAGTGTTAACATAATGAAGCATGTAGCTACCTTAGGTACGTCAGTAAACTGTGCTAAAAATAATGAAGCAGCCAACGGGCAGAGGAACTCATTGGCATAATTTCACTGCCTGCATAATAAACCCAACAAGCTGAAACTTTCAACTGAAGCACCACCTGCTAAGACATGCACTAAACCCTCTGCATGCATGCAGTGCAAGCTGGTTTTCAGTAACAATGACCATGAGCAGATGAACTGCAGGCTTTGAGTGACACTAGCAATCTAATTCATAATGCCGCAGTATATGCCTAAGGAATCTTAAGGACATAACGGTCCACACAGCAAGCAGTAAAAACATAACTAATGATCGACCTTCCCCAGTACAAAAATGTTCTGGTGCAGGCATATACAGATGGGGGAAGCAGATGGCCAAGGAGTTCAAGTGCTGGCCTCCAAACCCAAAAGCAGTGGTTCAACACACAATGCACTGCACCACACTTTACCGAGTCGAGCCAGCTGGAAATCTGTACCCGACTGATGGGTCAGGGAAGGCAGGGCAGCGATGGAGAGGAGAGGAGATGGGCACCCTCCTCCCGATGCTGGCCACAGAAAAGTGGGGGTCTCATACACCCCCACTCCCCTACGACCTAAACCAGGTCCCGGGACTACCTACGCCTTTTACAGAGGCTGCTGCACTGCAGGTTTAAGGGACCTCCAATAATCCAAAACACACTTATTTGGGCAACAAAATGGATCAACGTGATAAATTCTTTTGACTCTATAAACAAACTGGCACGGGGATGTGGCTTCAGGATGAAAGGGAGGTCGAGGAAAGCATTGATGTCCAAAGCTTTTGGCCTGAAAGTTATCCACCTGGCTCTGAAAATTTCCACATCCTACAAGTACCAGTCTACAGCCAGCATCCGTCTCTCTCTCCCTCTCTTGCATGCTTGTCCACATACATAACTGCATAATACATTCAGCTTTACCCCCCCCCCCAAACCCCATCTCAAACATGCACACACTCCTGCACAACTGAGCCCGTAACATGTTACAGAGCAACTGTAAACTGCCCTCGGAGGAAGAATGTCACCCAAATCACAATTGCACCTGACAGGTTTGGGGTATAGGTCAAAGCCACACGAAAGGCAGCAGCTGCTAGAGAGGTGCCAGGGTTATAACATGGTGGTGTTGCTGCGTCGGGCTTGAATTGTTGGTTTTGCATATTCTACAAAGTCATCGATCAGCACAGGCCATGCTCCTGAAAAAATACACAAAATCAAGTTGCATGTTATCAATGCATGTGCATATGTTTTAGAAATCACCAAAGTCTATGGTACATATCCAGTAAGTTAGAATGACTGTCAATGAGAATAATGCTTGCCAAGAATTTGCATTCCTTTGCTGACTGATCTAGGGAAGTAACTGATGTCTGTTAAGGATGACAATGAACTGTCTTAGACAACAAGCCTTTTCCAAAAGAGGTTACCCTACAGCATCCAAACCAATCACAAGAAATGTGCATGGCCTAGACACCAAAAAATACAAGAAAATATACACTGAAGATTATTTGAAAAAAAGACGATTCCAGATAAATATTGTCCTGACATTTCATGAGGAAAAAGTTGGGGTTTTTGTTGTTGTTGTTTTTTTTTTACCAATTTACCAATCCAATTGCTCCACCTCTGAGGAAAATTGAGCGGACAACTTTTTACCAATCTGATGGAAACTGAGGATATCTATGCAATATTTAGACAAGCTAAAAAAAAAAACAAAAACAAACGGAAATGCTGTCACTGTAGTCACAACTGGGCCCACGTGTCTCAGTCCCTATGCTGAATACTTAGGTGAGACTGATCACTGACACTGTCATGAAGTGTACGGATTTGAAAAGGTATCATCTTCTCCTGATTTGGATGTGGAAGCAAAATAATCCATACAAAAGTTAGATGAATAAGAAAAATCTGTTTTACTTTTGCTCTAAGCACACCTGGCCCACTGGCTTCTTCACAGAATGGAAAGACGTATTTCAGATGGGGAAGTCCCACCCATGCACTACATCACCAGTATTAAAGGAAATAAATACATGCACACCCTAAACTTTCAAATTTGAAACTTACACAGTTGTAATTTGTAATCTGATGCATAGGGACACCTTACCAGGGTTATGTTTACAAAGTTTTTGTGTGTATGGGCTGCTAAATTGACATTCAGCACTCTGGGTCATGGTACACTATTGCGACAAGAAATTACAAATTTGTATTTGCATGAGAGTGGAAACCAAATAACGCAATCAAAGTAACAACAGACAATAGGGTAAGAAAAAGACTAAAGCTCCCCACCCCCACCCCCTCCAACACACAACCACACACTGCACAGTCAGCGACCCTCCGAGTCACACAACTCAGGCCGCTGACCTATCTGTCCAGATTGCTAGGCTGATCAGTGATCACGGGCATTCTGTCATGTTGTGGCGATCACTGCCCAGTCGGGTTCAGCAATCACTGGCAGAACCCAGATTCTGTCATGGTCACCACATGTAGGAACCAGTTAAAATAATCTTGAAGTTCTCTTTAAACAGTTTCCATTTTCAGTGGATTGAAGCACCTGGCAAATCTGGTTAGACACCTTTATTGTCTGGATATTCCAGAATGCCTCGAGTCAATGATATGATTCTATAAAATAAGTTCTCTGGACAAAGTTAACTTCACTCTGGTTGCTCACAGCCATTTTGTTGCACTAGTCAAGGTCAGAAAGTCAGGTCACATTCTCACTGGCTGGTCGCTGGGAGTGCGCAACTGGAGTCTTGAGAATCACTGTATTCCCAGCAGGCTATAAAGACTGTACCAGCAACTCAACAAGCAACCAAGCGATTCGGTGACACCGATCCCAGATGACTCAGTCAGAATCGCTCGGATAAGGGTGGTGGAATACCAGTGAATTGCTAGATTGGGCAAGGGCTTATGCTTACCTTCTTCATCGTAATTACTCATGTCATCATTGATCATGTTACAGAAATCCAACAGCAAGTTCCATGTATCTTTTGGAATAGATCTTTTGTGGTTCTCCTAAGAACAAAAATGGAAAAAATGCATTTTGAATCAGTTTGACAAATCCTTTCAATATCACCCCAGAAAGTGGCAGGTATTTTACTTGCCATACCAAGTGGACCACTTTTTTGAACAAAAATAACAGTTTTCTAGCCAAATGCAAATACCCTTTCATCAAGCACTCAAGAAGCTTAAAGATTCGAACAACTGACATGGCACATCAAATCTAAGAAACACACCGACGCTCACGATGCAGGATCAAGTCAGCAAGCAAACAATCTGGCTCCCAGAAGACAATAACCTCTGCTTTTGGGAGTTTTGCTAAGAACTTTTCGATGGCTAGAAATGATAATATTTAACTTTTAGGGCTGTCCATTACATTAGTTTTTCATGACTAGACAACTGTCTTATGAAATCTGGCTAACAGGCTAACAAGCAATGTATACATTTTAAGTAGAGATGTGAGGTCAGGTCCAAAACGAACATCAAAATTTTAGCAAACGGTTTTCACAAGACATTTAAATGCTTACTGGACTGTTTCTTCTAAACAGTAACACTGTGTAGACATTATCTTGCCCTACTGGGATCTTCACAAAAACTAAATAAATAAGCGCATAATTTTCTCACTCTTAAAAAGATCATTACACAAGAACAGCTGGTGTACCAAATACAAATTATAAATCACAATGACTATAAAATATAATCTACAACAACGCAAGAACAGTTCCTACGACTGGTTCCTGAACTGAAATTAAGACAAGCTATGGAAATGGAAGTTCCAAAATGTATTTCAGCCACAGTTACTGTATACCATACACTCGCTCGATTTGTTGGTAATCAAGAACTTATTTTTTCTTCAGAGGAATTTTCTCTTCCAAATATTCTTCTATCAAATAATTCACTATCAAAGCTACACTGACTCAAAGATCAATTTCTTCGCTGTCAAGTGATGATCTGGATATTCCTCTTCTCACCATGTTTAAAAAACAAGGGGATTGCTGGGAAATTCTGTAACTAATAAGCTAATCACCATTTTCCATCTCTATTTACTCCATTCTTTTCATAACAAACTGGTATATAAATCTACACCACATGCATCCCACTTCGTGTCTCCTAATACCATACCTGCAAAAACTTGCACCAAAGGTCCAAGAATCTAAACCTCCCAGCCAACACAATGTTCCAGTATGCAAGAGCCATGTCTAAATCTGCATACAGGCATGCACATATACATATATAAACAGGAAATGTACTCATCTTCTGCAAATATAAACATTCTTCTGTGTAAACATTTGGCATTTATCTAGCATATTTGAAATGCAAACTTGATCAGAGAAAATTGGTCAAAGAAAACTTACAACTCAAGAACTGCTTAATTTACAAATAATTTATGAGTTACAAATAGGTAGTGATGTTTATAACCCATAATTTTTGAAGTAATATCTTTTGTGTATGTTTAGGCATAAAAATATGATTCTGCTTTATTAATTAGCAAGGTCACAGTGAGTTAGCAAGTGTTCTTAAAATGTCTGATATCACTAAGCAAATCATCACCGATTCCTACAGCACTGAATGCTGAACAGGGGTATGCAGTTAAATGGTAGCGTCTTTAAACACTGCATCAGATGACTTGCTTGTGATCACTGTACGATATGTGGAGTACAACTGCATGGGTTTTTTACACTGGGCTAGTAATTGCCATAAAATCCTAGAGAGAATGGACAACTGTTGTTTAAATAACAAGTTTACATATTTATGTGCTCGATGTCAATCTGTAAAGAAGTTATTCAAAGTCTGGATCGACACCAAGATCACTCAGATTGTACTTTTTTGGGGGCGGAGGAGAATGGGGGCGGGGGTGGAACGACCCACATATGAGGAGACCTTTGTACCAATACACATGTATAACGTGCAGTGCAGCTTTCAGTTTCGAATTGGTAGAATTTGTAACATGGGATTTAAGCTTGTTCTATAATTATTAATGAATATGAAAAACTGCAAATCTTGCACATACAACAGTGAATACATACAAATTCTTAACTAAATTTGAGTTTATTTAGCAATACTTACCATGATCCAGAGTGCTAAATTCTCAACTTAGCGAACCCAAACTGCACCTTCCAAACAAAAATTTTGTATACAAACCCTGGTAAGGACCCCTCCATGCATGCACACTCCCGTCTTTCACCCCATGCGATCTACTCATTGGCCAACTCGAGCTGACTTTCTCAACCCAGAAGAAAAAGACCAGCGGGGAGGAGGGTGGGCCTACGATGGGTCGTGGTAAGTATTGCTAAAGAAACTCAAATTTAGTTAAGGAATTTGTATTTTCTTGTCACAATACTGTACCATGACCCAGAGCGCTGATAAGCACAAAATGGAGGTGGGTGACCAAACAAAACTTACCAGGGTTAGGAGGAGGGCTGACATGGCAGGTGTTGCCAGGCGACAACCAAGACAACACCAAAAGAGCCCTCCTCCTGGCGACATGAGACAAGGTAAGCCACAAATAACCCCCGCGAGGAGGGCTGTGGTGCCATGCTACCTGACACCAAACAGGGACAGGGTGGACAGGCTGAAAATACACCGGGGCTCGGAACCCTCACAGCCAGAAGGACAAAGAGGAGTGTCGCACCAAGTGGAGGCCTAAGGCCTGGATGGGTGTACCCCAGCCACGCTGACACTCCCCCCCCCCCCCCCCCCCC
>SMGT01015882.1:318334-334416 GCA_004794575.1 Lanistes nyassanus | reverse complement strand
CCCCCCCCCCCGAATCTCCTGTGATGCCCACAAAAGGCATGGTAACACACAGGAGAGAAATTAGAGTGGGGAAGCCTGCCCATGGGCCCAGGCCACACTGGTTCCGGAACCTACACAAGTCAGCCAAAAAGTCCCGACTAGGGGGGGACGAGGACGAGCGAACCCCCCCCCACACACACACACTTACTGCAGTACATGTAAAAGGAGGGGCAGGGGGAAATGTGTATGCTTCCAACCGGCCCACAACAGTGAGAACACGTCCAACCCACCAGGCATCTGAAACTGGAAAAACAGGGACCAGAAGGCCAGACCTTGTTGTAAGAGGTTGACAAGCGGCCAAAAAAACAGGCGTGCCACAACAGCCCAGTACCAAGAGACCAAGGGCCCGTCAGTCTGCAGCAGACAGTGTGGATGACCAGCAAGGCTGCCAGCACAGGGGGCATCCGTGCCCCAGGAAGAACCTGTTGGCCTTGAGCCAAAGGTTGTCTGCTGGAGTCGAAAGGGCTGCAGAGTGCATACTCCAGGGGGAGGGGGGGGTAATGTATGCAACTACCCATTGTGGGGCTGGAGCAAAACTGAATGTCTGCACGAAGCAAGACGCCATGGAAACGCAACAAGGCAAGGTGAACCACAAGTCGCACACTACCCAGAGAGTGAAGTGCAGTGGCACCTGTGCATCCAACCCAAGTTTTGTACCAACGACAAAAAAGGGGTCAGGAACCGACACCCCATTCTTGCAGGAAGGATGCAGTTAAGTAAATGAAGGGAATGCCCCGAAGGCAGCCAAAGGTCCAGGACAGAGGGCAACGAGCAAATGCGTCCGGTTCCGGTACCAGAGTCTTGCACGTGCAGGATGTCTGGAACCCGCATGCCACCAAGCCTGGAGAATGGGAAGTCAGAAACACCACCAAGAGCGCGAACAAGCGGCACCAGCAACACCTGCCCTCGAAAGAGAGGGTCGGTAGCCACACAGCATGGAAGGGACCGTGCAGCAGGTGAAGGCACCTGCTGTGGAGGCTGTTGAAGGTGGGGTGCAGGGTGCCCTGACCAGGCAAATATCCCAAAAGCAAGCCGAGGCACAAACATGGTACCAACGGCAAGAGTGACGACTAGAAAACACCTACATGGATGCATGAGCAGCACTCTAGACAGAGGCATGCCCACCATCTGTCACGTGCATGAGCGAACGTGCAAGAGTGCAAGTCCGCATCTAGCCAGAAGGCTGTGCAAACTATGAGTAGATGGATTCCCCCAAAGGAAGCTCAAAGTCCACCATTCCAGACATGTCAAAACCTCTGGCAGGAGGCAGAAATGTCATGGGCCACAGCGTGGGCCGTGCCTCTTTCTTGTTATACCGCATACAGCGCCGACCACACCTACGGGCGAGGAGCCAGAAGCAGCAGGAGCTACCCTCTGCAACTTCCAGTCAGCACTGCCGGAAACCATGAGGTGTGGCCTCCTGCAGGAGAGCCATTTACTCCACAGGAAGTGGAACAGAGAGGGGGAGCGACAGCAGAGCAGAGCGACGACAGCAGCAGAAGTCACGATGCTCAGTGGTGAGGGACCAACATCATTTGCGATGATGACGAGCTGAGCGGCAGTAGACAGTACAACTGGAAGAAGCCGCATGGTCTCTGGAGCGAACGTCCGAACACGCTGAGTCACGTGGCATTCCTAGGTGAAAGCAAAAGCAAGGAAAAAAAATAACAACACCTAGCGTGTAACAGAACGCAGTGACAAATGCTCTGTGGGGCCTTAAGTCATGGCACAAGCAAGCTTGAGTATCGGTATAACAGCGCAACAGAGAACACAATGTGACGCTAATACGCACACACAAGCAATAGGCGAGGACAAAGACGCAACACACTGCAAAACTGTATAGTTTTCTAACTAACAACAGTGAGCAGTACAGAGAGGAACAAGAGAGCAAACAAAAAAAGTTCATGTTCCTTGAACACTGGCGCAGTGCAGTGTAGGCGGACGGAAAGGGATGCCATGGTAAAGCCTTGCTGAGAAGGGCACAGCGCAGAACAAGAAACCACTGACCTGGGTCAGACAGGGTTTGAGAAAGTCAGCATGAATTGGTCAGTGAGTAAATCGCATGGGGTGACACACAGGGACTGCGCATGCGCAGAGAGGCATTACCAGGGTTTGTATACAAAATTTGTTTGGAAGGTGCAGTCTGGGTTTGCTAACTTGAGACTTTAGCACCCTGGGTCATGGTACAGTACTGCGACAAGAAAAAGGTATTTTTATTAAAACCCATGCTAACAATTTGCACACATTTTAAAATAACTATGCCACATCTTTGAACGCACCTACGCATTACCACATGCATGCACACTTCCTCACACCCACACATACATGAGTGTACATACACAAAAACACACAGAGGTTTCCGAACAATACAAAATGGCGTCAGTTTCATTCCACCTTACCTAACCCTTTCTGTCCTGGGTTTTTGGCATAGTTGAAAGTGAACTGGTAAAAGTCTTTGAAGCGGGTAGGATCAACAATTTCTTGTTCGAGGTTGCTGCACTTACTCCGCAGCTTCTCTATACTATCACAGCTGAAAAATCCAGATGGACAACACGATTAAAAACTATTCAAATGACACACGACTTGCTGTGTACAGAAATTAAAACACACTTGAAGAAAACACAGCTTTCTGAAGCACCAGTGCCTGAAGCCTGTTTTACAACATTTCCTAGTCATTTCTGGTATGCCAGAGTTACATCAGGTACTGGAGATGGCAATCACACTGCAGGCATTTCTCACAACTGAAGAAGCCTGACAGCTCAAATTTGTGTGCATTTTGTTCACATTCAGTATTTTTGCCAACTTCGAGAAAGTTTACAAGCCAGCATTTCTCCAGACTATGCATGGTTTCTGTCTTTATCAAGAGAAACTTCCCACACGCAAATTAAACTGTACAGATAGCTCCAAAAGGATGTTCCAGTTTACATTTATTCGTTCACATGCAATGTTCATTTCTGGGCTACGCCATGTCCCATTGGCTTGTGCAAATAGAAAATGGCATTTTGTTTTCCTAATTAACATGCCAATCATAAAAGTATTTATTTATCTCATCCCACTGAAGGTCCCTGTTGGCCCACATTTTCCTGATCTAAGGGACCAACGGTCCATAAACATGGGTGAAACTCTTTCAGAATTAAATTCTGAACTGAATGCTGACACTATGACAGCTTTACCTGATCCTAAAATTTTCCATCAGTCGTCAGTGCTTATCATAATTAGCAATAAAGCACAACTTTTCAAAATTCAGAAATTATGAATGGGGACAATCCCAAGATTAGGAACGTATTCAGCAGAGTTCCCCCATCCCCCATGCATAAACCATTTCTCTAAAAATGAACATGACACCATTAAGCTAATCGTATCTCAACTATGCTGATAACACTATTTCAAGTAAAATCCCTCAAGATAATATGCTCACCTCATCTCAATCATGCCATTTACAAACTCGTCCTTTGTAAACTCGCACTGTGTGGCTGCCTTGAATCTCCATGCCAGAATCAAGACTGTCTGTGACTCTGGGTTCAGCTGGAGGTCATCCAGAAACTTCATCACTCCATCCACTGTCATTTTGTCCTCTTCATGAGGATCTCAAATATACAACACCCATCGCAAGTCATTATCAGGATACCATTGCTGGATGCTATGGCATAAAAGCCATTCCTGTTTTTCTTCATTATACAACTACTATTTACACTAATGTAGCAACTAAACCTTCCTCATGGGGATGGGGGCCAGCATGTTGACGGAAGAAAAAAATGGGGAAAAATCTAAGACATTACCACTACAATACACATTTCAATTATCACTTGGATAGTCTTAAATGACTGATGCTGAATAATGTTTTCATTTACCTAATTTCTTAACTGAAGCTTTCTGATCTGAATAGCAAAAAATAGTGTTATATAATATAGTAGATACAATGATGCAATGTGAAACAGACAGAACCCCACTTAACACGCCTCATCAGATGATTTAACTACACGGTGGCTGGTAAGAGTTCTAAACAGCTCCGACATGCACCACGCATGCACAGCTGTTCAACGTTTAGCACAGCTGACTGAATCAAAACAAAGCTGCGGACCTGTAGTGCAACCGTGTAATCTAAACAAAATAATTCCTCAACATTAACGATGAAAACAAGCGTAAAATATGACTGTTCCTGAAAAATGCACTTAATAGTTTGCTGCATCTTTGCATGTTGATATTTTCTGCGTAGTTGGAGTAAGTGCAACAAAAATTTGCAGCGAACAGCAAACTGCAAGTTCGAGGTCACCGACATCAAATTTTGAACAAGATGCGTCAAACACCGAAACAACTAAAAAGTTTTACTGTATTTTGCAGCTTACCTTTATATCTATGCCAGAGTGCTTCTAACTTTCGTCTGTCCACAGACATACGTGGTTCTGAATTATATCGGTCCGGATTCTGATAATAATTGTCCACTGCAACATCCAGCTTCCAGTCATGAGCGCTGAGACAGTTGATGGCAGTTTTCTCCCCTGTCTGCGTGAATGCTATAAACTGCCGGACCTTGTCCCGCTGTGAGCTTTTTAACTTATGCTGATGACAAAAAAATAAAACATTTCATTAATTCGTCCCACCGGCTATAATATGAGATAATACACGCAGGTAAACGGCGAATACCGAACGGTGTGCAATATCCTGCTTACCATCGCTCTGTGGCAACTCGCACTTGTCGGAAGTTCCCGTTAGTCATGCGCATTATGCATGCTTCTAGAATAGGAAATGCACACTGCATCAATAAGGTAAAATTGGTAGAATTCTTTGTAAAAGGATTTCTTGTGTTAACAACAAAAACTCATATAGTTCTTGTGCATCTGTTTATTCTTTTGGCTGAATAGTGCCAAAAGAAAGAAAACCAACATTAATAACCACGCCTTCAATAGGATAAATCTATTTTCGGTTTTTGAAGAACACAAAATTGACCAATCAGAAATTAGAACGGAAAACAGTTTCAGCGGGTTGCCTCGCTTTGTTCACGTGGTAAACTTTCCCGCCGATTTTAGACACTGTGATTGTCACCTTCGTAACTTAGGCTTTGTGTTTGTAGTCTGTGATCGTGCCACAGATTTGTGTGGATTATAGCCAAAGATGCCGCCCAGGGACTATGTCGCAGAAAAGGGTTTGTTTTTGTTATTCAACTTTTGTTAAAGATCGTAATCTGTTGTGTACATAATAACATATGATCGGTTTCAGTGTTAGTGTACTGTATAATCAATGTCCATTGACAACTTGGTTCTATAATCTTTGCAAGTTAGACGTAGATTTGAACTTCAACTTAAAGTTGGTACACCGATTTAACACAAATTACTCACAGACTCCAAAGTTATCTTGGACATAGGGCCAGAGAAAAATCGTGCAAGTAGATCGGTTGGCGTTTTGCCTTTCTCCAGGAAAACGATGTGTGATTATCAAGATCATGTGTCGATGATGTAGATCTATGCATGTGTTCATTGTCATTGTCGATTATATACCATGTAAGGCATGTTATTGCAACAACTAACAATGTGAATGTTCGTAAGATCCTTTAGTAGTGTGATGTGTGGGGGCGTTAACTAAAGACAAGGATTTGATTTAGATTGTCACCGTGTCCAAACTGCCGAAGTTAGTATGTTTGAGCGTACATACTACATTAGATTAATACATATCTCTACGATACGATCGATGGTTTGAGCCTTTACAGAGAATCGAGGTTTCTTAGAATAAATGGTCAGAAGCTGGCACTGAATAATTTTTGTGGGTGTGTAGAGGTAACAGTAGAACACATTCTGTAAAGTACCTTAGTTTATTATTAATACATAATTAGGAATTATGAAAACATGAATACAAAGGATTTCATGGCATTTTGTACCATTGCAGGCTTAGTGAATAAGGTCAGATTCCACTTTGCACTGATTACTTTCTAATGGTTGCTTTAGGAAAAGTTACCACATTTCTGAAAGAGTTCTACACAGCTGGTCAAGATGGCATAATGACAAAGGAATTTGTGTATGGACAACAGCTGGTAACTATTTTCTGTGCAGTTTTTTGTGATAAACTTGCATATTCATCATCTTTTTTGGTATGTTCCGAAAGATGTCTTTAGACCTGGGTCAGGTAAATGAGAGTTACAAGTTTTCACTCTCTACAAGTGCATCAAAACAGATTTTAACACAAAACGACATTTTGAACCCATGATCAGATGTTTCATTAAAACTTAAATGCATGCAATTCTTGTTTTTTAAAGAAAGAAAGGTCTCATTACTTGCTGCTGTGTATTGTGTTTGCACGTTTCTTCTTAACTTGCTGTTTCCTCTTGGTGTGTTGAACTTGGTTCTTTATTCCGCGTGGCAGGTGAAGTTGGCGCATCGCGAGCAGGTCAGCCTTGTCGTAGAGCTTGACCATGTGACAGACCACGACCCTGACCTTGCCGATGCCATTGTTGAAAATACTAGACGCTATGTCACTATTTTCAGTGATGCTGTTCATGAGTTGCTGCCAGAATACAAAGAGAAAGAGGCAAGAAAACTGTCTTCACAGTATTACACCAAATATTTCAGACTCTTCAGAAATATTACTGTCGGTATTGGCTTGTGAATTGAACTTTTTTACCCCAAAATAGGTTAAATTTGAAAGAACCTTCTTTTGTTCCTTTTTAATTTTAGTCACTAATCTTAAGGGGTTGTGAACATAATTAGAAATTATTGTTTTGTGTGCATACGGTTGTGTCTAGCGCTGCCAGTACTTTGTTGGGTTGTCATTTGACGATTTATAGCGCTCTGTCCTCATTTGTTCCTTATTAATCTTGTATTGCAGTGTTTGGTTTGCTTTCCATTTTGTGGTCTGTATTCCTTGCTAGTGTCTTGTCCTGTTGTTGTTGCAGGTGACTTTTAAAGACACTCTTGACGTGTACATAGAGCATCGCCTGCTGATGGAGCAGCGTGCTCATCCTGATGGGCAGGATCTCACGCGTGATCCCCGTAACAAATACCCCCCAGAGCTCATGCGTAGATTGTGAGTTACCCTTCCTTTCCATAGCATCTTTCCTTATTTTCCTTCAAATCATTCTTTCTCTCACCCTTACTCTAACTAAAGAATTCCCCCACCCCCCCAAAAAAATCACCTAGATTGTATGACTGAATGGAGACCAGTCATCACAAGAACGCTGTAAAGGTGATGCACAGATTTTTACATGATCTAGATAAGCCTGGAGTGCACTGCAACAAGAATTTGTTCAGCAGCTTACTTGTGAAAGTGATGTCCTTTAGTGTCGTAGGAGCAATAGAATTACCATTTGTTGCTATTGAGTTTTGTGGTGATTTCGAATAGAAGCATGGCTTTTGTTGCTTAATGTCCAGTTGCAAACAAGGTGCACATCAAGACTTGAAACCTAAGTGAATATGCTGCCATGCGTGGGGTTGCTGTGGCAACATGGGCTTTGGTCCCACCCAGTCACTTTATCCTAACACCGGGCCCCAACCAGTCCTAGTACTGTTCCCTATGGCTCCAGGCTTCTGGCAGGGCAGCTACTAGATTGCCAATTTTTAAGTCTTAGGTATGACTCGGCTATGCACTGACCTCCTGCCTCCGAAGACGATGTCCGTGTTAGACCGCTGAGGGGGTCTAGACCGAGCTTCTGATAACTTGCAATCAGGGGTAATTTATGCACAGAATTCGAGAAGGATGCAGAGATTTGCAGGTTGATTCCTGAATTTCACAAAATGACCCTCAGATTTTTAGGCTAGAGGATCATATAAATACATGATTTGAAAAAATTCCAAAAGCACTGCTGGATTTCAAAAAAGCATAGAGAAGTGCCGAGGTAAACTGTGGAAAATACATAGGAGTGAACAGGAGGTGCACATAGCAACAGGAAAATGGCCTTCGGGATTGGCTTTCTCTAGGCCCCAGCCTTTCAAGGTTTGGAATTTTTCAGGTTTTAACCATGGTGTAGATTGTTAATGTAAGCTAATCATCTTCGTCTGAATGAGATGCTTTATTGTGGTTGAAAGATTTTCTTAAAATACATCTTTGCAGCTGTTTTGGTTTTTTATGACGGTTTAACACCTGTATTTTTTCCTTTCTCCTGTCAGTGAGGTGTACTTCAAACCACCAAGCACTCAGAAACATCTGGCTATCAGAGAAGTCAAAGCAGAAAGCATAGGACACTTGGTCTGTGTCAAGGGTATTGTTACCCGGGCCACAGAGGTCAAACCCATGATGACAGTTGCCACCTATACCTGCGACACCTGTGGCAATGAAACTTACCAACCGGTAAGTATTGTGTTTCTCCTCCCATGTTCAAAGCGCTGGATTGCTGTCAACATAGTGTTCAGAAGCAGGAAACTAGACTTTTTTTGGAAAGAAGAACTCATCTTGTTTCTGCAGATTTCACAGTCTTTTATTTATTTTTTTTTTAATAGCTACGAAGCAGATGGAATACCTTCCCTGTCTTTCTCAGTCACAGGTGATCGTAAACCAGGAGTGGACTTGAGTACAGGTACCATGTTGGTTGGGTTTCAGATAGCATCGTCGTCCTTCATGCCCTTGTTGATGTGCCCCAGTCAGGTGTGCACCACCAATCGATCGGGTGGGCGCTTGTACCTGCAGACAAGGGGGTCGAAGTTCATCAAGTTTCAGGAGCTGAAGATTCAAGAACATGTGAGCAATTAGACCGACAGTGGGATTAGCACTGTGATCGGACTTAGTATACCTGAAGTCTGAGGATATGGATTTATGTAATAAGTAATAACCATGCACAAGTTGTAGACCGAGGGTTAGCTGTGTGAAGACTAGCGTCGTTATAAAGAAACGGATGGCAGATCTTTTTTGAGGATCTGCCTGGTCCCTTTCTTTCGACCCTCTCTTTGCTACGTGTTTGGCTATGGTAAGCTCCCTTGGTCGCATGCGTCTGCATACGGTTATGTTGAGTGTTTCAAGTACTTCCTGTTGGAGTGATAATTTAATAACGATTGGTACAACTTACTGGGGATACATTTCAAACTAAGGTAACCCGATATCACTCCTCACTTTTTTAAAAGAAGGACAGCATACGGGCCTTTTAGGTGTCCTGAAAGATGAAAGTAACAGTACTTACCATCTGGAAAGTGCAAAACTCATTCCGATCATCTTATCTGTAGGGTGACATAACAGTTTCATACCATCATTTGTGAATTCACAAAGACTTAATTCAGTTTTTAGTGGGTTTTGTTCTTGTTTTTTTAAAATGCACCAGGTATGCTAAACCTCTCCATCTGATTTGGTGTGGTTTCAGAGTGACCAGGTGCCTGTCGGAAACATACCTCGCAGCATGACTGTGCTTTGTCGAGGGGAGGTAACTCGGCAGGCCCAGCCAGGAGACCATATTAGTGCATGTGGCGTATCCTTTGGTGAAAGTCTTCAAGAAAACAATCAGAGGAACCTAAAAGGCGTATCAGGTCTAGAATTAACTGCAAGGAATTTTTCATGATAGTAACTTTATGTTTGTGGCATTGTGCCTTGACAGCAGGCAGATTTTTCTCCCAATGCTACGACAGGGCTACCGACAGATCGCACAGGGCCTCATGTCGGAAACGTTTTTAGAAGCACACGTAAGTCGGCAGCAGTGATGGTTTCAACTAGATTCTTTATAACGTGTAACTCAATGTAAACTTTCAGCATGGAGGGGCAGACTATCGTAGCAGTAACCCAGGTTGTCATTGATAGAGAATGTCACCTGCTCAGATCCCATATCCAGCATGTTATAATAAGAGAATTTATAAGGTGCAAATTCTTAACAAATAATTCAAATCATATGAACTCGTCTACATGCATTCATGCTCGCTCGGATGCTAGTACACATTAACTGCCCCCAAGCAGGCATAGGCTGGACTAGATGAAACATGGGAGAGAGAAAAGATGAACTTTTAAAGTTTGTTAAAAGAAGACAGAGTAGGGAGCTGGCAGATGGATAGAAACAGACTGATTATTGCCAGTGGGCCAAAGAATAAGATTGCGGACGTGCTTTATCAGCACAATTACCCTCTCAAGTTCTTTTAAGATGAATATGAAGGCTGATGCTAAGATGCATCAGCAAATTAGTTTTGCAGTCACAGTATCAAAAGTTCTTGGGAACTGCGATGTGTTTGCAGCGAATTATCAAGATGAACAAGACTGAAGACGATGAGTTGGACAACTGTGACCTGACGGAGGCAGAGCTGAGGCAGGTGGCTGGTGAGTGTTTGCGGCTCTTGGAGTTAGTCACAGAGACAAGTCAGCGTAAAGTAACATTGAATGGTGATAGAGTGAGCTGGTAACTAATTTAATTTCCATGCAAAGTGCACTCAGGAATGTTATGATAACTCTCAGACCCATTTTTTGCATGGCAGAGGACGACTTTTATGATAAACTAGCCAGCAGCATCGCCCCTGAGATCTATGGGCATGACGACGTCAAGAAAGCTTTGCTGCTGCTCCTTGTCGGCGGAGTGGACAAGTCGCCGAGGGGCATGAAGATCAGAGGTGTGTGTTCTGAATATGTGTCAGTGTTGCCTCGGCACCGCAGTTTTGTCAAATTGCAGGTTGGCGTTGTGTTCCGAGGTAAGGGACATGGGGTGGGTGGGTTGTCCTCTGCTGGAGGTTGTCATTATTCAATTGAAAGGATGCAGACTTGACCAATCGTGCTTTTGTTTTACTTGAAGTCGGCCACTAAGGCTACATGTGTGCTTGGGGCCCACGAGGTTATCAAACCAGCACTTGGTTTGGAGACAGCGCTGTAACCACTCTGCCGTTTTCCTCCCCTTAATTGTAAATGACTTCCAAAGAGTGGCAGATCCTTTCATCAGTTTCATTTATTTATCACCCTGATTTTCGTTCCAGGAAACATCAACATCTGTTTGATGGGTGATCCGGGAGTGGCCAAGAGCCAGCTGCTGTCCTACATTGACCGCCTTGCACATAGAAGTGGGTTTGTTACCAGGATTGTGCATGATGATCATGAGTTTATTACCAGGATTGTGCATGATGATCATGAGTTTATCACCAGGATCGCACATAATGATGATGATTAGTGGTCGAACTTGGAGAGATGGGACTCTAGAAAGCTTCAGCAAACATTTGTTTCTAAGCTAGCCAGGGATGCTGCTTGTACAATACTCTATAAACTTATATGAAAATTGGTCAGAAGTTCAATATATGATTATAAAACAAAATTCAAGATATAACTATAAGTTATTGTTTCTCCAGTGGTAAAAAAATGTGATTTATTCGGCTGTTCTTAAATTTTTTTAAAAAAAATTATTGTTTCCTGTCATTGGACCAATAAATCGCTGTGCAATTGGACAGGTCAGTATACAACAGGGCGAGGTTCTTCTGGTGTTGGTTTGACGGCTGCCGTTATGAAAGACCCTGTGACTGGAGAGATGATGCTGGAGGGAGGTGCCTTGGTTTTGGCTGATCGAGGTGTCTGCTGCATCGACGAATTTGATAAAATGATGGACACAGACCGGACAGCCATCCATGAAGTCATGGAGCAGCAAACGATTTCCATTGCAAAGGTAGGCAACTCTGTAATGAGGCATCAGGCAGTAAATAGACCCAGGATGATGAAGGATTTAGTGTCTGTTCTTGAAAATGTTTTACGGTGTTGTCAGTAGCAATTGAAATCTCGTGGTCATCGCTTCCATATTGCAGGCTGGAATAATGACCAGCTTGAATGCAAGGGTGTCCATCTTGGCAGCTGCCAACCCTGCCTACGGCCGCTACAACCCCAAAAAGTCTGTGGAGCAAAACATACAACTTCCAGCGGCTCTTCTGTCACGTTTTGATATCTTGTGGCTGATTCAGGACAAAGCTGATCGAGAAAATGATTTGAGGTACGGCTTTGCTCCTTGATTGGGATGGTGGTGATGATTTGGCTTTTTTTTTCTTCCTCATCTTCAAAACTGTGCCCATTGCTTTTAGAACTAGCTTTGAACCTGGCTGATGGCTGATGCTTATTCAGCAGTAGAGGTCTAAAGGTCATTCTGAGAGGTGTTCTGCTGATGGGGTTATCTCCATGGTAACCAAGACCTAGCTGTTGATTTGTCTTTCCAGGCTCGCCCAGCACATTACTTACGTACACCAGCACAATGTTCATCCGCCACTTCAGTTTCGACCTCTTGACATGCGTCTCATGAGGTAAGGCAACATGATGTCTGCAAGGAATTCTGAATATAAAAGAGATCTTTCGAAGAGCCATCCATTACAAATTACTGTTCTGCTTTTGACACCACTTCCGATTGGTATAACCCAAATCCCTGTTGTTAATCTTGAGCTAGCTGTAACACTGAGGAGCATGGATAATTTTTTTTCTTTATAATTCTTAGCCCCAACAAGAAGTACTGGCAGCGCTCAACATAACCGTATGCAGACGCATGCGACCAAGGGAGCTTACCGTATCCATAGCAAAGAGAGGGCCAAAAGAAAGGAACTTGGCAGATCCTCAAAAAAAGATCTGCCATCCCTTTCTTTATAACGACGTGAATAACTGTGTGAAGAATAGCGTCGTTATAAAGAAGGGGATGGCAGATCTTTTTTTGAGGATCTGCCAAGTTGCTTTCTTTCGACTTTCTCATGTTTGGGTACGGTAAGCTCCCTTGGTCGCATGCGTCTGCATATGGTTATGCTGAGCACTGCCAGTACTTTTTGTTGGGGTTATCATTTGGTATTTATAGTTCTTGCTAACAGACATTACGTGATATCCATGTTACCGCTGAAACAAATGGTTCAAAAAAATTCTGTTGCAGGCGCTACATTGCACTGTGTCAGAGAAAACAGCCCACTGTGCCTGAGGCACTCGCAGATTACATCACTGGGGCGTATGTTGAAATGCGCAAAGAAGCCCGAAACAACAAAGACATGACGTTCACAAGTCCGCGAACCCTGTTGGCCATTCTTCGACTTTCAACGGCACTGGTGAGTTTCTCAAATGAAGATGTTACAAATATCCTATTGCCTTCAAAATCATGGATGTATTCAGCAAGGAGACAGAAAAGGGTTCTGGCTTGACATCTTCAGATTCTGATTGCCGTTGTTACAGCTTATTATTGCTGCAGTAGACAGGTCACACTTGGATATCTTTTGCCTTTGTCACCATCCTTGCCCATTAAAGCTTCACAGGGGAGGCTACTTGCAAGCAAGGGTGCCATATCGGCCATTGCTAAATTCAGGGAAGATGACGATTGATAACCATTTGATTAGGACTTGTGCACTGCATAACTATATCCAAAGCAATGCCTACTTCATAAACTGGGAAGAGCATGCAAGCTTGCCTGTGTACTTAAATTCAACAACATGGTGTCTTCTGAGCAGATCCACTGTATATGAACCCTATTTTCTTATGATGAGATGTTTTTCTTGAGCTTCTTGTAATGAATGGTTTCCACTGTAATATTATTGAAGATTTATGTTGCCTCTTCCACAGCTGAAAGTATTTTACATTTTATTGCATGGTATTCTTCATTGCACATTACAGTCTAATATCAGAAATTTGTTTGAAGAAAATTCCATTTGAGTAAAATAGAAACAGTTGTGTGACAGGGAAGGGGGACCGTGATGTTCCTAGCGGCAACTTGTGTCAGCTTCCACAAGTTAGAGCAGTTGATTTGTTTTTGCCAGGCTCGTCTGAGGCTCGCCGACGTGGTGGAAAAAGAAGATGTCAATGAGGCGATGAGGCTGATGGAAATGTCAAGGGACTCGCTCGTTTCAAATGCCGATACCCATGTCAGGTACAGTTTCATCTAATATCTTTAATGGTGGTCAATTGCAAAAGCAGCCATTTGCACTCGTCAGATTTAATTTAACTGGGGGATCACTGTGGAGCTGTTAAGTATCAGTTTCATACCTTGGCCCCACGATATTTTCTGTACAGTTTATCCATTGCCTTTGTAAAAATGGTTAAATCTGTTGTGATCCACTTAACCACAAAAAGCCTACAGCCCATAGCTGCATTCACAAGATTATGCTAGTGAATAAACAAACATCTCTTCAAGCAAAATCAACTGCCTTTTTTTCTGTCTCTCTCTTTAGGACCCAGAACGTCACAGACCAAATCTATGCTGTTATTCGTGACATGGCACCAGAAAAAGGCGTCAGATCAATCAAGATGTCCGACATCATGGAGCAGTGCACATCCAAAGGTTTCAAACCGGATCGAATTGATGCTTGCATAGAGGAGTATGAAGAGCTAAATGTCTGGCAGGTGAATGCTGCCAGGACACGCCTGACTTTCATCTGAACATTTGTAATTACACGATTACAGGGGCATTAATATTGTGGAAGTCGGACGCAGATCAAAGCATCCAGAAACCGGGGGAGTGTTGGGGCCTTTATTTACCGGGCGTGTTTATGGTTTCACATCAAAGTCGGTAAAAACAAAGACCATTTCATGACTTGAAGGGGGGAATTGGAGAGGAGAGGGTTGGGATTGTCAATGGGATGGGGGGTGCGTTCTTTACTTAACCTGGCCACGAAAGTGGTCATAAGGTTTCGCAAAATAAAGGTTGGGTGTATATATTTGCTCAAAAATACCTTCAGATTTCAAGATTTTGTGACCCCGGATGGGCATTGAGAAGTCTTGGAGATAAAATACAATACCATACAGAACAGTGTGTAAATATATATATACACACATGCAATTAGTCTGGGAAACTTGGCAGTCACCTCAAATCTGCTTATATATTGGAACCTGGGGAGCATTTTATTTTATGAGAATAAAACTTTACTGCATTTGGTCAAATTGTTGGGAAGCCATTTATTTCTAACATTTGAAAACCATGGACACGTGAATAATGAAATTTAGCGCCTAAATCCTTCAAGTCCCTGTTTGCACACTCAGCTTATCTGAACTTAAGAAATTATTAACTACCACATTTTTAAACTGTTGACTTTGAAATTTTCATTGTCAAGCGCTGAGGTGGAGAGTTTATTGTAGATCTAAACTGTAGAAATGTAAGCATCCAGATTGTGAATGTTTGTGGTGGTACGTTAGCCTGTTTGTGTTAAATCCAAACTGCATTTTGGAGTTTTATGTCCTTAAACTTTCCTCATTGTCCAGCTCTATCCAGGCGTATGCATGTGTTCTGAATGTGTCTTGGCCTTAGATGCTATTCTCATGTACAAGTATTGGCTGCTTATGTTATTCACAGTAGATGCCCAAAAGAATTGATGTTGACTTGTGGCCTCCAGTTCACTGTATATAACATGACTTTTAAAAAATACAAATCCTGAAGAAAAAACTGTTGGCGTTTTTTTTTTCAGATTGGGGTTGAGCTTCCAACTGCTTGTAAAAACAAATTTTAAAAAAATAATAGTATGCATGCTTGTCGCACCTTGATAGTTACTCCTCCTCCTTCCCCATACCCCCACCACCACCACGTCCCAAGATTCCACTAGTTTGATTATCAATCCCGTCTAGAGTCGTGCTTAGAACACTTCAATTGGCAAATGTTTACAGGGAAGAAAGGTTCAAAGGGAAGCCACCTCAGCGCGTTGAACACAACGGGATTATCTGCCTTAAAGATGCATGTGCTTCATGCGTGTGTTGCAATACTTGGGTAGCTAATTTTATCGTTAGGTCTATTTATACTTCAGAAATTATGAGTAATTTCCCCTTACCTCGCCCGTTGTACGACAGGATGGTCATCGTCCTTCCTCCACTCCCACACACACACACCAAAAAAAAAATACCAACCTTAACTCCCGTCGCTTAGGGCTTGCCTGGAATGTGTCGACACTTGGCATCTGGTACAGTCGCTCTCGTCCCAGATCGCATTTAACGCTACAGTTTTTGACGGACAACTGCTTGTCCTGATGGCTCTTGTGTGGAAAGGACAAGTGTTCGCGCGAACCTTCCGCTCGACTCTCTAGGGGTGAGACTGTCCGACCAGACACCCTTTGGTACTAAAGGATTTTAGTCTGAATTTCTAGCACGCGAAAGCCCATGCGCACGCGTGAGGCAAGAAATTCGTTATAAGCTGATATTTTCCGATTGTTCGTGATAAAGGTTGGGTTCCTCGCCGACTGACC
>SMGT01015882.1:275916-318325 GCA_004794575.1 Lanistes nyassanus | reverse complement strand
CCCCCCCCTCTCTTCAAAGCCTAACCCAACGAAATCGGTTGAACTTACTGCAGGAAGTGGAAATGTTATGTCCCTAGATTCCTAGATTCGGGAGAAATTCCTGAACGAAGTGCAAGTCTTGCGTAGTTTGGGAATGCCTGTGAAAATGACGCGTTTAGTAAACCATAGATGAAAAGATTATTTCGATTGGACGAAGGCAGATGACTGAATGAAAATGTCCGTGTAACTAGTTTGAAGTTGGCTAGCACGGACAGCAGAAGATAAAAGCCCCGTGTACTGGAAGTTCAAACACAGAAAGAAAAAAAATCTTTCGCTTTCGGAAGGCGTATCTGGTTAAACACTGTGGTGGGGTTACCGGCTGTCAAAAATCCCCAAACCCACTTCCAGTGGAGGGCAAGGCCCGTAATGTTGTTTCTCCCACTCGCGCCCATGTTTCAGGCTCAGGAAAGAGTTAAATTAGTGGAGAGTGATGCGTGGAAAATACACGGTGCGTGTCTTTCACAAGCACAAAGTGACGAATCTGCACACGATACGCAGGAATTAGTAGATCGAGTCGGATATTTCACGTGAGAAGAAAATGGAGAAACACGCCCAAGTTTTGTTGTACTGTACACATCAGGGATGGAGGCAGCCTTTGTGCTGCCATCCTCGATTCGCGCCAAGTATCGGTTTTAGACTAGTGATGGCATAGTAAAGGGGTAAGAATGGGGTTAAACTAGTGATGGCTTGGTGAAGGGGTAAGATGGGGGTTAGACTAGTGATGGCTTGGTAAGGGGGTAAGATTGGGGTTAGACTGGTGATGGTGTAAAGGGGTAAGATTGGAGATAGACTAGAGATGGCAGGGTAAAAGGGTAAGATTGGGTTAGACATGATGGTGTAAAGGGCTAAGACTGGGGTTAAACTAGTGATAGCTTGGTAAAGGGGTAAGACCGGGGTTACACTAGTGATGAAATGGTTAGAGTGTGACGTGCTGCGGTAGGAGACGGAAAACTTTTTTTAATGGACAGACGACCGTAAGGCAACATGTCATGTATCCGCGTTCTCTGACCTGTTTCACTAACTAGACGGACTGCGGCAGTTAGTAACAGCTGCGACAACGCAGCACAGCGCCGTCAGGTGACAAGAGAGCAGCTTTAATTAGAAGAGGTGCAGTTTCCGAGGCACAGAAGGGGACCCATTGTCCAACAAACCGGAACCTGGGCAGCTTATTAAAGCATATCGGTTTTCAGTGACAAGTACATTGTGCAGCGAGCAAGGCAGGAGATTGACTTGTTTGTGAAGCTGCTACAAGCCTCACGTGACACGCTGTCCGCTAGGCCTGCACCCCCATCTCACCCACCCTCCTGCCATGCTGGAATTTCCCTCTGTTCGATGTTATCACGAGTTTGACAACTCGTGAACATAAAAGGAAATAATCATCTGACTGTTCTAACAACCATTGAATTCCCACTCTTAATCCCCCACCCCCTCAAAAAAAAAAAAAAGGGAGGCACAGGAACACAAACGGATTTTTTAAAAAGTTTCTTCACAGTTACTTCCCCTCAGGTCTGAGTTGCCTTCCTCTCTATCAGGAAAGTATTGATCAGATTTGTTTTTAAAAGGATTGGACGCTCTGCAGAGCTGTGCTTAAATTCTACCTCACTTATGTTAAATTTGTACAGCCAATATTTGAAATGCGTGAGCCGGGGATTTATAATTCTGCTCTTCACAGCTATTTCGTCCCTGTGTAATGTAACATTATTGATCGTTTCGCTAGGCGCCCATGGAATTGGCATGAAGTGGCGGCTTCGGTAGAGGCGCCGAAATGACCTCTTGTTTTCCTGTACGCAACGTGAGCGCGCACGCGTGTTCAAACACATCTCAATGCGTATTTCATCGCTTATAAATGAATGTAACTATCATTTTTAACCGTTGTTCAAGCCGATCTTCCTGTCGTTCCTCAGAGATCACATCACATTTACTTCTTAGTGTGATTGAGTGAAGTCTTCTGAGATTAGTGCTGTAGCTCGATCAATTCAGGCAGGCATACAATTTTTCTTACAGCCCGAACCCCAACGGCTGTTACAATAGAACTTTTCCACCATAACAGATGACCGAAGTGCCCTGTATATTTACAGGAAAACAATTATAGAAGCACTTGCCGTAACATAGCCAAGCTGAATTATATGCGTAAATCCTTTAAACTGTTGTAACTTATTTACTTGCGAAAGAAAACTGTCATGTTTAAAGAAAACTGTACATTTCTCGAGGCGTTATACGTGTATATGTACGCTGCAAATTGTTTTGGTTGAGATATGGAAGTATATTTACCTCAGTGTATATGAAGGTGCACTGTGCATTTTAAGGTTGAGAGGCTGACTTTAGACAGGTGAGGTGACTATGCGTCCAGGCTGAGGACACTGTGTTCCCAGTTCCCATGTCACGAGAGCTTTTTTTCCATTCAAGATGCTTTTTGATGTTCATGCGCACGTTTTAACAACAACTGAATATGCCCCAAACCGTCACGGTGAAGTCAAAAGGTTAGCCACCTGCAGCGTGTTTACAGTGACACAAGAAACGATTCTTTCAAATAAATACATAGAAAAGAAATCACAATCTGAAGTCTGCTGGGGTAGGGGGGGGTAGGGACTGTTCCGCTCCAAAGATTCCGCGTACGCACCAGACACTGGTCATTATGACCTCGGCGCTTGACTGACTGTTCTTGATGACCTTTCCTCACTTCTGTCCGCGCATGCGCGGTGTCAACGTCACGCGGCAAGTTTCTCGTACCCGACTACACAACCAGCTAACTTCTTTCTTTCCGGTCGCCCTGCACCAGGTTCTTTATGATCATTCAAATTGCACTTTGCCCCCTGTTTCACCCATTCCTACTCTGTGCGGGCGGCTTTTCCAACCTTCCTCTCACACCCTTCACATTCTACCCCACCCTTTCCCTCGACGTGAATAGCTGCGAAAACATCTGCTGGTGTGCGAAATAGAATCCCCGTTCACATGTGTGTAACTTACACTCAAGTGTTCAGTCACGGGTGCGCCTCGCATATCATCTCCTGTAGCTGTGGTTCACAATATTCACTTCACAGTGAGATGTCGTAGATACTTTTGAATTCTTGCTGACAGAGCGCGGCATCAGTTGCCCATGTAGCAAGGACTTGCACGACCACTTTAGAAGTCTATAGCTTTTCATGTTGCGAGCTTAAAAGAAAATTACTTCGTCAATAATCTTGACCTTGCCAGTGCGTGCTGAAGTTCGCTCAATAATTCACTATTTGATCAGTTTTCTTCAGAGGTTGAAAAAAAATCGACTCTGGTTTAAAGGAAACGTCGCGTCACTAGGGTGTAAAAATGTCTTATAGAAAAGCAATTTCGTTTGTCTTTGCTGTTTGTGAAACTAAAAGATCCAGTCATGGCAGCCCATCTATGAAGGTGCGGAGTTCGCTATATTGATGCGCGCGCCTCCAAACCCGACAACCCCCAGGATGTATGACGCAGCATGTCTTCACGCAGACGACTGCAGGCTTCGGGGTCAATGCACGCCAGCAACCAGCAATTCGGATGTTTTGAAGCAGCTCTGTTTCAACAAACAATTACGCGAAAGGAGAGGCGAAGAAACGCGGTTTACTGGGGTTTACGAACGCGAGAAAATCAAGGTTTATGTAAGTGTGTAGGTTAATGAAAGCACAACAGGCTATCCAGCTGTAGCGGCTACCAGGAAACCATGAAACGTCAGGGCGGGCTATGCAAACAGGACAGGGTCCCGGAAAAGTTAAATCAGGCATTTGGTTTGAAGTTTTTCTAATTGCCTGGGGAGCAGATGTAATTGAAACTTGACTGAAATAGTGTTAAAATGACAGCTAGAAAGCTCTGCCATTAACTTTATTCTGGGCTGGCTATTCCTTTAACATTCAAGCCTACTTGTTCAGACTTTGCACTGCCACTTGGCGAGTGGTCTTGCGTCAAAAGCAATGGCTGCGCGGCGCTTGGTGCGGACAATCTCAGGCACGAGACAGGAGATTGAAATCTTTGGTGTCTCGCGACTTGGTATGCTACAACATAAATATCTTCGCACCGCTCCCTGAGCCTGCACCCTGACAGGCTTATCGGTTCATGCATGATTTCGTCTTATGAATAACCTCTGTTTCATTTGTGGCTCACATGCGAGAGCTGACCTAAAGCGACTTTTCCCTGTTGTTTTGACAGAATTCAGTTGATGAAAATGCATCCAATGACTTTTGCACTGAACCCCTAAAATTTTAATAAAATATGCCAGGCCTCCTCTGAATATTAAAGATGAAACAAAACACTGTTTATGGATGATCTGGGGGAAGCAAGATTGGCTTCTATGAGGGTTCGTATCTCCTTTTCCTTCGTAAAAGTCCACATAAAATACACAGGGCTGTTATGACCGTAAGAGCAGCTAAGCCATCTCAGGTCTACATATTACCGCTGTTGCTTTTCCACATTCGTTTCAAGACATCTGTCTTCTTACATGCAAGTTTTTCATCGGTCACCTTACAGAGCAACCTGTTAGAAAACGGCTTTAACCACATAAAAATCAAGATAAGGATATGCATGAACAGGCCGAAGAATGCTTTCTCGGGTGAATTATTCTTTCTTTCATTCCTTCTCTGTCTGAAATAAGTATCTTCTCTGATACACAGCAGCTGTGAAAGTTAGTTGCGCTGTGCTCTCAGTACTGAGGTATCTGGCTTTTAAAAAAATGCGTTAGCGTATTTCTTTACTTATGAAAGCATCATGACTGGAGAAGCAAGCGAAGAGTGACGTCATGATGACGGATGTGTACATACATGTGTTATTAATATAACTCACCTTACTAGTGAAACAAATGTGGACAAACCTAAAAACAAAATAAGTCAAACTGACACAGAGAGCAAAAGAACTCGGCCCGGTCTCAGCGAATGTGCAAGCTGGCCGACAATCCAAGATGTAGGTAAGTAGGTTGTCAAGTAGGAAAGTAAGTTACAGAAACGCAAATTTCAGGTGTAGCTGAGTAGTGACGTCAGAGACATTTAGCTTTGTCATAGCCTGCTCCACACCGCAGCTTGGGCACTGAGCCATCCTGTGGACCGCACGCGGTGTGCAATTTAACCTTGAGTGCCCGTACAATGCCCGGTACGTTTTCGGAACAAGGTAATAAAGATGCTGCGTCCGCGAAAATTTCCAATCCCGTGGAGGTGTGAGGGTGTCGGATGGGGAGTTGATGTTGAAGTAACACCACTACAAGCTGCGCAAAACGGCCAGACCCCAGGCGAATGAGAATAAATCATTCGCTTCTGGGACGACCGAATAATATCATTATTACTGAACAACGAGGACGAAAACAAGCTATTCCGTACTCGTGCATGAGAAATTGAAGGAACTTATTCCTCTCATAGCAGATATTGTTGAATAAGCAAGCTATTCGGGTTTCTTGCATGCGGGACGAGGTGTCCGAATGGGACGAAATAGGGTCACGTGTCACGTGTCGCAGCCGATAAAAAGAGGACGCTAAAATCTAGAACAAATGTTTGTTTATCTGCTTGTTTATTTGCTTGTTTGCTCGAGTTGTAGAAGGGCAGTGAAGGAAGGTAAACCTAATGTTGACCAACAAATGTAGAAGAGTGAAAGTTGCATCATCCCTTTTCGTCATCCCTCATTCTGTAGGTTACCATCTGCCTCGAAGGGTCAATGACCCGAAATGTCGCACTTTTTCCACTCAAAGTTGTTTCTAACCACCACTTCTTATTGTAGTATCTTCCGATAACTGCACCTTTCGTCATCGTGTTTATTTTCGGCACAGGAAGGTTAAGCGCAGTCAAAGTTTTGCTTCTTTCTTTGAAATCGAACACGCTCCCAACCTTCCCTCCCCTTTGTGGAAGACATCGCATCGAAAGTTCAGTTGCTATGGCAACACCCTTCCCCCCTTAAAACTGTCTCTCGAAGTTTCCTTTCTCTTGCGCAGGTCTCGGCGTCACTGCACGTCCATGCGCTCGTGATTTCCATACTCCGGCTCAGTGTTATGGCCATTCATGAAAGTTAAGAGCCCTGCTCGCACCTGTCGGCTTCCAGGTGAGGACTCATAACGATCAAGGCTGGCTTTCTGTCTCCCCGTCCTGCACCGCATGACGTCACTCGCGCAGCCAACATGGCGGCCCCCTGCTCCTAGCGAGGGTCTTACGATGCACAGCTAGCTGCAAAGCGCCTGCCTGTGGCCTTACGTTCACTGGCGGCTGTCGATGTTACCAGTTCTCGTGTAACAACATATTTTGCAGCCCCGTGTTCTCGTTAATGCCATTTTGTCTCATTGTCTAAGGTTTATCCTGTCTATCTGTGACATTTAGCACACGTGGTGGCAAGTTATACGACCGATGTTTCAGAAATTGTGAAGATTAGCAGGCAACCTCCGATGCGAGACTTCTGGCACTGGTACATACTAGGAGCAGTTTAATGTCAACTTGATATACCAGGTTTTTTGAACGACTGTCTACAGTTTGAGGATTGTATGTCTGTAAAAGACACCATTTAGTCGGAATCAATAATTTCCTTAAAGCGAGCATTAAGAAAGTTCTCACACAGAGTTCCTCACGTCTGTCTTTGAAGCCCCCTCCAGCCTTTTGTTATGTACAGTAGGTGTGAATCACTTCGTCAGTTCAGCTATGAAAGACGGCCGATAACTGTGTGTTAGTGTGTGTGCCACGCGTCAGCAGTTACGGTTATATTACAGCAAGCAACCCGCCTGGGAACCAAAAGTATGTGCGTCCAAGACGGGATCTGCACCCATGCCCCACGATTCTCAATGTTTCCGTGGGCAATGCTAACCGTAACGCCACCTGAGCCCCCAGACCTGTCGCCGCGAAGCAAGAATGCAATGTCATCGACGCCCAAGTATCACGTTCAAGCGTAAAGTGTTCTCGAATACGGCACGGAAAACAGTTCGTGTTTGAACGGTATTCTGCAGTGTTCGCGCGGGTCTTTACTCTCAGAATAGAAATGGCGATATTTGCTTCTGAAAGGAGGTAATCAATTTTTCCATGGGGGCCTTAAGGTCGCTGGTGACAATGACGGCCAGAAATTCGGACACAGTTTCATAGCAAGGCGCGAAGACGGCCCCATCAGATAGTAGAGAAAGGCTTAAAGTTCCTTCGCAAACAAAAGCGAGGATGACAGCAGTCTTTAGCAAGGTAAAGAGAAGACACGCTACTGAAAACAGTCCTTAGCAAGGGCGAGCGAGAGAGAGAGAGAGCAGTGAACAGTGTTCAGCAAACAAAAGCGATGGCAGCTTTAGAATAGTCTTTAGCGAACAAAAGCGATGTCGCGAGCTCTTCTGCTGTCTTCGGAACTGGTTGACTAAAGCGGTCGTACTCTTTGTTATGCCCACCTCACACGGTTCGACTACGTCGAGTGAAGTCAGTGCTAAAGAAACGATCCTATTGTCTGAAACAAACTTTTATAAGACTGTGACTGAGAGAAAGATATTACGAAACTTCTCTTCAATCAGACTGTCACAGAAGGCTTGTCCCCTCTCAGTATCCTATGTAGGTTTGGAAAAAATGTTTTAAACACAAACGGTGATATCTACAAAAAATGGAAGGGGGGGGGGTATTCAAGAACGCTCGTGTCTCCATAAATTTCTTGGGTAACAAAAAGCGGACCTTTTTACATTTTATCCAAACTCAACATACCGGTAATCATGTAACTTTTCCCTCACCTTTGTTTGAAGCAGGGTTATTCCTCCATTCTCCGAATCTCCAGTGACCGGAAAACGCTAAGCTTTAACACATAGTTGCTAAGACACCGAAAGTATCCATTCCATTTCTGTTGTCAGTCTCAAACATAAACGACGGACCTCAAACGCTGCCTGTGGCATCATCTGTCACTGCCTGGCATCACAGACACGTGGCTGCCAATTGTGTTAGCCAAAAGCAAGGGATTATCGGGCGGCACGTGCGCGGCTTATTGTTTGACAGGTTGGGGAGGCAACAGGCTCGATATGCGAAACTAGCGGTCAGTGTCGTATGTTGTCCTTCCCCCTCCTGTCTCCGTCATCACCTTGTCACGACCGGGATAAGTGACGTCAGGTGACATGGTGACTTCCAGTGAAAACTGGGAGGGTGGGGAGGGGTAGGAAAACTGGAAGTGGAGAGACAGACACAGACAGAGAGAGAGAGAGAATGACTGGGCCAACACGAACAAATTTCGCAAAATCCTATGGCAGCATTTCGCCAGCGGTGCGTGCACGTGACTGTCCTCGTATTAGTCGGAAAACATAACAAAGATGAAGTTACATCGCCACGTACACGACATTTCTGTAAGACAACAGGTACAAAAAATAAAGTGTCAAAAAAACGTATGATTACACACACATAAAACTCGTTCGTATGAAGTACGGAATAGTACACAGGGAACCCTTGTCCGTTTTTCCAGTCGTCAATATTATCAGGTCTGTTTCTACTGTTGCCCTTCGATGGAAATAATATACGATATCTAAATATCCAGAATGCATCCTTTCTTGCACTTCCTGTCCGGAATTGCGAATCTTCTTTTCCCACAGACTTGGGGCACGCATGCGCGGGGTATCAAGTGCGCTGCGCATGCCGGTTGCTAACCACAACAGATAATTATAGGTCAAGCCATAACCTCTAAACACAAGGTCGATCGGTAGAGCTGCGGGCCAGCGCGTGGAAAGTTGCTGGTTCAAGGTGTGGAGTGGCCAAGGATTATTTCCTGGAGTTATACATTGTTGAAACTCCATTCATCCACCTCCTACACACTAAACTGCCTGTCTGCACTGGCATCTTACTGCTGCTATCAGTCTGGTAGTTTTTTTCCCCCAGTGCATAGGTTAGTAATAGCACCCCATCCCCCCCCCCCCATAGTGCTTAATCACCGCCAGGTGGAAGCACTGTCCTTTTAAAATAACTAACCAACCTCTACACAGCGTCACATAGTTAAAATGAACAGACTACTCCGTGCGCATGCGTGCCCCAAGTTGGTGGGAAAAGCAGACTCGCGTCTGGGATGCGCAGTAAGCTGACATTCGGTATTGTAAAATGTCGCTTGTTGCATCGCGCTTTCTTTTAAAAACCCCACAACCTCATTTGAAATAAATTCTTAGCGATGCTATGTAGAGCATTATGCATTGTCTTTCACTCAAGTATCACGTTTACTGCTCAGAATCCATCCAGCCACTTCCAGGTTACAACTTCCCTTGCCTTGAACATGAACCGCCATAAGAAGTCTTATCGCATCTCGCGAAGAGGTTGTCATATCGTACCTGCGTATATTTCTGCTGTTCCACTGCTCACGGAGTTTCAGGTAAAGAGTGAAAACCTCTTTTCAGACTGGCTAATTTAAAAAACGCAGCCCCTCCACTCCCCCCTCCCAAATCCCACTCTGATACAGACCGTGTCATTAGCAAGAGCATAAATGGCTTGCATAATATTCATTTTATTCCAATGATGCAAAGTGACAATAGCAGCATACACAAAGGAAAGAATCTTAAAATGCTCACATTTTATACACCTAGGCGAATGACGTTACACACATAATAATAACCTGATGAACGTGGATGATAAGGCTAAAATATCAGATACATACATAAGACATCAAGTACCATTTCTAAGGTTAAAAGGCAATGCTGTCGGTTCTTGATTTTAAAAAATCAATGATGAGTTAATGCATTGCGGGGGAAAAAGTAACAAAGTAACATGGACATTGTCATATTAAAAAACTACCCTGAACAGTTTAAAAACCGGATTCCGGATTTTTTTTCGAACATTCATTTTGTATCTTCTGTTTAATGCTTACAGCATGCAGAATATAACCCCCCTGTTCGCCGAAAATATCGGTGCTAAAAAACGAGTTGTTGAAACGAATACAGATTATAATTAAGTAACCAAATTCTCCACACCGTCACAAAATGAACCCGTGGCACTTCCAACGGACTGTGTATCCGGCATGTGTACCGACAGGAGGAACGTTCAACTGCGCTCAGATAATCGGCAGAACGCAGGAAACAGGGGCAGATAACCTACCCCCAAACAGCGGCATCCCCTAGATTGTGTGTGGACTGCAGGGTGAACACCACTCTGCACAAAAGCGCAAAAAGTCGCAGTTCTGCCGCTGGTCTCATACTGCCAGTACGTTCTCTCCTCCTTTAAGTCCCACCCCTGTAACCGCAAGCTGCCAGCTGTGGCGACAGCTGTTTGATTTTGAAAAGGATGGGGGGATTTGTGGCTGACATTAGTCAGTAAAAACTACAATGGTTAATAAAATAATAAAAACAAGCCTCTGTATTTATTCACATTGAACCCGCTACGAATTCAGTTATCAATTTCACAAATGAACGGGTGTCTCTCGTTCTAGCCTCCACAAAAAAGTCAGCCTCTGTCACGAAACATCAACAGCTGAGGCAGCATGATAAAGGATCCTTATCAACTTCGTATCGCTTGCAACAGGGGCAGTCTAAAAGTGCAAAATACATATAAGAAAACAAAAACATACAAATTTTTCCTAATCGCTTCCAGTAAATATAAGTTTCAACTTGCACAGGGAACGCACCCAGTCACACAAAACACAAGTACCCTTTAATTTTACAACGAATGAAGGTGCTCGGGAAACAAAATGATAAAGATCACAAGCTGAGTGTCAGGTATGTACAGTTTGTACATCACACAACAAACATAAAACTCTGACTTTCAAACATTATAATAGTACATCATGTATACAACCTCCATATGATACTCAAAAGGCAAGGAAGCCGAAGCAGTGAAAAGCAGACAATCTTCTGTGTTTCAAACAGCGCTTACCCTGTCATTTATTCGCCACTGAACAGAATATTTACTGAAAACGTCCCAGAAACTATTAGCGACCTAAATTTTCTGTCCTTTGTTAAGTACGGACGCTGATTAGAAATGCGTGTCAGATTTGGGGATTTTTTCAGATCAGGTTTCTGACATCAAAGTCGGGGTGAGCAAATTTTGGTCGTAGAGCCTAAAAAGTTCCCCCGTGCGAGCAAGAAGATTGCAAGATGTTATCAAGAACAGAGGTGAGAAAACATTCTATTCTCTTCGTGCAGGAGATAACTAACGCTACTTCGCGGGAAAATGTTTTGTTACAAAGCGCTATGGTCTGCTCTTGAGGTTTTACATTGGCAGGTTTTGCCAGTTTGAAACACATAAAAGCTGCTATCGGTGAACACTATTCAAAGAGCTACAGGCCACACGGCGAAAAATACAACGAATGGCACAAGCAAATGAACGAGGTCCGGATCTAAACAATGAAACAACAATCTCCACGCAAACTCTTAACGGACTTTAAACCCACAAATTATCCAGATAAGTCTTCCGCTTAACCAGTGCATGTTTCATCATCAGGTAGGCAAATGGCGAGGTCAAAGAGAACATGACTGTTTTCTCTTAACTCCACTTTTTCTTGCTCTTTCACTCCCTCACTCACCCACCCAGTCATTCCACTCATTCGCTCCACCCACTAGCTCGCTCGCTCACTACTCCAAGCTATCAGCACTCTGCACTAGGTTTTGTTGTCCAGCGTTGTCTCAACAGCCATCAGTCAAAGCAGTTTATACTTAACATCGAGTACATCAGTACTTCTCAAGGAACCAGCAGCAGATGAACAAGACACAAGAAAACCACACGTCAAACGGACAAAAACAGCGATGAACATCCCGCATAAATCAACGCGGCCCAGTGTCTCGATCATCTCTTATGAACTATACACGTCCCAAAAGACACGCACGCGTCCTAACATGGCTAAGGTCTGTCCAAAGAAGTTACGATATATAAATTTCTGGAAATAGCTGATGCCATCCTTAGGCCATTTTTGCTGGAGTCGACAATGAGAGATGGAGGTTCGGGGAGGGTTGCTCCAAGGTATTCCAAGACGAAGAAAGGGAACAATGGCACACGTGATGAACTCTGGTACGCTATGTTAAGAAATGCCAGAAATTGCAAAATTACCTGAGTTGGTACAGAAGGTACGCAACACTTGACATAACCGCCAGCCGAGTCATTCGATTATTAGCAGGGGTTGAAAGTTATAAGCGTGTCTACTGTCAACCACATCACTAAGTACGATGCGAACCGTAAACCCATGACAGCCAACGAAAGCAGAAAACCCCTCGCGAACCTTCCACCTCAGTCCTTTTACGGGCGAGAAAACGTAACCTTTCACACCCAATTCTGCATCTCGGCGTTCCATTTCTGCCGCAGTTTGCTTCCACCAGCAGGTCCAGACCAAATCCTTCTGAAGTGCTGATCCAGAACAAGAACACAGGCGGATCACTTGAAATGTCTAACAAATTAGGAATCCATTACGCAACAAGTGATTGCCTAGTTGAAGTATAAGAGATTCGGAAAAAGCATTCAGAAGTTTTTTGGAGGGACCAAAATATCCTTTCTTTGAAGATCTCAACCTTTTCACGACCTCAGTTATCTCCTCATACGTTCATCGGCACCTCACGCATCACAGGTAAGTCCCTGACTAAGAGCGCCAGATCTTTATGTTTAACCGATTGTATCCGCGGTGGCTCAAGATGGCCAAGTGCCCACCAGGCACCACCCAGTCTCCATGTCTGATAACACTATAAAGGATTTCTCCCCCTTGCAGAAGATATTTTAAAAACGAAGGCGAAACACGGGCAATGAATGAGTTTTTGAGGAGTGCATTTATGCGGCCGGGAGAGGCGCGGACAAGCCCAACCTCATTCTAAAGCTGCCTTGTTGTAACCTTGAGGCCCAAACCGCTGGTATACCTGGACACGTATATGTGTACTCCCACCCCCACCTCCTTGCCAAAGGGGGTAAAAAACCGACGGGAGTAGCTGAGGACAGGGTTTGTTATTATCAAAAATTCACGTTGTCCTAACCGATCTGGAGGCTCACATTTGCGTCAGCTTTATCGTCCGAGCTCAAATTTACCTCCATTTAATTGGTCTTTTAATAATGTTTGTGGCCAAGCACATGGGTGGAAAGTCTGCACAGCGTTAACTTTCACGGGCAATTTTGCAACTTTGTGTGAATATTCGACGCGTCTTAGCTTTTTTTCTTCTTTTTTAGAAAGTTAACTATCTCCACACTCTCTCCCTCCTCTCTCTCTCTCTGTGAATCAGTGAGAGGACTGAGACAGACAGCGAGATAGAAAAAAGAAAGATTCTTAATCTTTGTCTTCGTTTACTTCCCGCAATCTCCCGACACGATGTTGCAAACGCAGCGAAAACGATGGATGTCTAGTCACAATGTTACGCCTCAAACTTTAAAAAAAGTGGTTCATTGAAAGATTCAAAATACTTCAGGCGTTCGTCATCTTTTAACGTAATATGGATCAGTCTAACTCTGTTATGATCAACTTGTAATTCCAACGCAACTGTTAGCCAGTTTTCTGCGTGATTTCATAATCATGAGTTCAGCTAAGCCAGCTTTCCTGCTGTCTACTTTTCCATTTTGCTTGCCCCAGTCTCTCGTGTTCACACACTTCTCAAAATCCAAGCGATTAAGAACTAAAGAAAACATTCTCCTCACATGCTTGACCAACCAAGTGCATAGTACATTTCATAAACCAAACGGAGTTTCGCGATGTGTACCTGATACATTGTGCAGCCGGTACTTAACAAGAATACAGCTCTTTCAGACACACAATAAGCAAATAAGGATGTCACACACAACACACTAACATTCTTCACAAGTCATCAACACATTTCTTATCCTGGTCGTCTCCGTGTCATTAGTTAGCCTTAAATTTTGAAAATCTGTCTGGGGTTTTCCAACTCTCGCTGGTTCCTTGTATTGTTCTTCGATCAGGAACATTATCTACGCTAGCTTTAAAAATGTACAGTGTACAGGATTAGTTACAGGGGAAGGAAATATGACGCGCCCTGTACATCGATTAAAAGTACGGTCTGTACAAGTAATAACTCTACAATAAATGATACATATTTACAGAAACTCAAAATCATATACGTGGAGTCATTCAAACTTGACGGAACATGACAGAGAGCGAACAGCCAGTGAAAGTGGACGCAAAACTCATCAAACATGTGAAATAAAGGCGATCATAACGGGCAAGGTGTGGTGCTGGACAAATTACTTTCAGCAAAACCCGGATATTTATCGGCCGAACATGCAGCCACTGAATTCCAGCGACAACAACCGTCATAATCATTGTAAGAGAGGAAAAAGGCAAATTCACAATTGTGTAGTGGCATTTCCAGTGAGCTATGCAATATTCTTAAGACACGTAACAAAATATGGTGTGCTTTTTTTTCCTTCCTGCTAATCTCATCGTTTTCTTCTAGGTTTCATGCATATACGGTTATTCTCTCTGAAATTTCTTTGCGTAAGAGAAATGAGGGCCAGCTGTGCTCTGACTGCAGATGGTAAGCCGGGCTTTTCGTGGGGACCTCGTCGGACCACTGGGAAGTTCTTTCGTGAAGGTGGCCTCCCGCTGGTCTCGTAACTGGACCGCCGGTGTGGATTTTATTTTATTGTTTGCACTGCAAGGGCACAGCTGGGGGTTCGGATCATTTCAGGTCGATCCAAAGCGAGGCCAGGTGACTGCAAGGACCGCTCCAGTAAGGCCTTTGCGTGCAAGACAACTGTTGGCTTGCTACGATGTCACAAACAACAGGTCACAGCTGTCGTGTCACGACCCTTCACGCAAGAGGGTCTCAAGGCGGGGACGTTAGTCACATGCCCTGGAGCTCCCAAGCTCGCATTCACGTGAACTGCAGTCCCCGCAGCAAGCGGCCACGTGACCTGATTGATATCTCCGACAGCCGTCCCCACCAGACCAAGCCCACTTTGCCCTCTGCATTTCACCACAAACATTTGCACGTGCACAGAATGTGATCTTCAGTTTCTTTTTCAGAAATTACACATCATACGGACATCAGGATCAGCCCACCATGGCCGAGTTTCTGGCAGACTGCCTGACATTGTTCTCCGAGACTCCACGACCTGTACTTTCAGGCGCGGACCCGAAAGTGACGAAAGCGGCAATGCCATAAAACGAAAAAAAAGTCCTTAAGGTACTAGGGTCTTTTCCTGAAGTGTAGTCAACGTTCGGTACACTGCCAGCCTCTTTCTACTAGACAGGTGGTGTGCGAAGGCAGGCTCACAAGCTACCCGGGGTAGCTCCATGCGTCACAAGCGCTCACAGTTCTCACACGCTGGCCGCTGAAGGAAGCTGCTGGCACGGCCAACACGACCCGCCTTCCCAAGGTTCTTAATTTATCTACGTGCACCAGATTGGGAGATCCCTCCGCCAAGATGATGACTCAGCACTTGGCGGTCGCAGTCGTTGTAGTGGTGGATGCTGTTGCTGCCGTCTGCATCTCGCTCAGCGTCGCTCTCCCTCTCTCGATGACGAACGCGAAGTCACTGGAACCTCGCGTCCCGTCTCGACTTCGCGACGCTCCTGCTGCCCGTGGTGCCAGGGGGAAAAAACAGAACGTGCCCAAATCGTGCCGACACAGTATCTTCACAATAGCCGTGTTTCGCCTCGTTCATTCTTTCACGTGCACAGGTCACGCGTGGCTGCTCAGAAAACGTGTCTGGTGGCGCAATGTCTACCCTCATCACGAGTCTCTCCCTTCCCGCCAAAGGGCTTCCATTCCCCTTATGATCCCCTTCCGGTCTGTCCCTTCCGTAATCCTTCTAACCAAGTAAAAGCCAGTCTGAATTTAGTGCCCGTACTTTCTTACACGTGATTATGTGTTGGTTTTACGTCAAGCATACTTAATGGCGTTGGTCGCCTTCCCCCCTCCCTACACCCCGCTAGCTGTTCATACAGGGCTGTTCACCCCCCTCTCTAATACTGACACAATCTTAACTCAACCTGCCCCGCGTATTTCCACCTCATCAACCCCTTTACATCGCTTAAACATAAACCCGTCTCTAACACTTTTCAGTTCTGCGTTCCCGATTCGTTTGTGACAGGAAGACGTGCGTTCTATCGCGAGATTTAACCCCCTCGAACCTCGTTTTTCCCGAACCCCGCCAGCAACCCTACTGTTTACAATGCAAAGCGGAAAGGTGAGGGGCGGGGGTAAAAGATTAGTCGCCCCCTTCTTTCAGGACACAGTTGCCTGGCTTCTGAACTTCTCTCCGAGACCCAGTAATCGCATTGTTATCATATGAACACGTCACACGTTTGCTACCGCACCACGCCGGCTGATTTGCGAAACACGCCGACTGTATTTTTTCATCTGGAGTGCGTCTAGGAACCCTTCTGGCCCCAACGCAGAACTGTGGGAGGTTGTTTCCTGCGAACGCAGTTCCTTCCTACCAACCCCGCCCATCCACCGCGCCCTAACCCCGTAAATGCGCATGAAGAAAACTCACGAGAGAAACCCCCTCCCCCCGTCATCCCCCCCAGGCCCAGCCCCAGCCCCACCCCCAGCCCCGGACCAGCTCCACTCCCTCCCGTCGCTGAGACACTCAGCGTGTGTATGTAGCAGTTCTGTAACAGGCCAGCCTGCGGAAACATTGCATGAGGGTCAGGGACTACAAGGTGAAAGGTCAGCGTGTGTGACAGTCACGGACATTCGTTCATCCCTCCTTCAGTCCTTCCGTCCAGCAGACACAGCAAGATGCACGTGCAGCACGCGCGCTAGTTCCTGTCCTTGTGAAACAGTGCCAACACCAGCAGACAACACAGTAAGACTCGGTTCGACACGCAGTTGTCTGCTCCTCCTGTTGGTTTCCTGGCTGGAGTTGTCCGTACCACTGGTGGCTCTGTAAATAAATAAATAAATAAAACCTTACTATTGAAACTAAAATTACGAACAAACGAACAGTTCTGTCTGTGTATATGCCTGTTCATCTGGCTGGCAGGACAAATGCATAGACAGATAACTTATGTGTGGAATGCATTTAAATTTTTTCTCTCTTTGTTGGGTGAAGGTCTCTGTGGCTGCCAGACAACGTGCTGTTTGAGGTGTTACTGATAATTATTACACACTATAAAGGATCAACCTTTCCTTCCACAAAAAGTCGACAGCTCTTCAAGTCTGAATTGAGTCCCACCACATACTTCAGGCGCGGGGTAGGAAAACTATGCACTGCGAGTTAGGGGAAGGAGGGTGGGGAGGGTGGAGCTATTGGAAATACAAGACCGAAGGCGAGGTCCAGAATACGGTTGTCTACATCTGCCGAGGCAGGTCCAAATATCCTTTTTTCCGCATGAGTTCGTTAACATTGCAAGTGCACGCATTTCCTGCCATTCAGCCCCGTGCACGTCACGCAGAGCTGTATCGACCACATCGGCAAGCCCAGGTCTGGCAGACGCCTTCACCGAACCACAGAACTTCAACTGTAGGGATGCCATGTACTGCAGAGGTTCTCGTGAACTCGGGTTTCGCTGGTTAAGGGCCTGTTTTTATTCGAATGAGTTTGGGACCGTGTTCGGCATGTGTATACACGGCAAGGTTTGGGGGACTAAGTTTACGCGGTTAAGACAGCCCTTAGGTATGAGACGGATCTGGTGTAGTCTCTACTGGCAATAAGTGCCTACAAGATGTTCCTCTTCCTACAATCGCTGCTGAAGTGAACTTCTTTGCACCTGATGAAATGTGGGAGTCCATCTCATCAGGGGCTGGTGTTAACGATCAACGGTTGACACTTAACCAGCCCTACCCTCACCCGCCCTTTGACCCGACCTCTACCAAACAGTGGCGCATCGCTAAATATTAACAGGCCGTTATGCTATAGGGCGCCAAGCTCCATTTTGGTCGAGAGTTCCAATCCCCACCCCACCCCATGGTTGTCATGCAACCCAAATGTACCCGACATTATGGGATATGTTAGACTCGCCTGTCCGTTTGTCGTCTGTGGGACCAACTTCGTCAGTACCAGGCCCACTCTCTGGCTTCTCTCCGCTGCCCGAACCGGAACCGGAAGTGCCGTAAGAGACGAGGTCCTCGTCGTCCACGATGTAGTCACGGTGGTAGTTGCCGCTGCTGACGCCGGCCACGCTGGCGTGCCCCCCCTGCTGCTTGCGGGGCTCGTCCCCCATCATGTCGGCGTTCAGCAGCCCGCTCAGGTTCTGGGGACAAAGTGAACAAAAGTTCGACTGAAGCTCTGTGGACATGGGGCTGCACAGAAGGTCGCCCAAAGTTCAGTGGACAGACTACAGGAAAAACTATGGGAGTTCTGTAGACACGGAGCTGCATAGAAGGCTGCCTAAATTCTGCGGACATGTTGCACAAAACCTACTTAAATTCTATGGGCAGGTGAAAACTGCTTCCGTTCTATAGACAAACTGCAGGATATCGTTTAGTCATATTATAAACTGTATCCTTTTTTTCCAGCCTTCAGTGACTAAAAGGTATTAATATATTGAAAGCACTCAAGTTTCTGGATTAACTTGATAGCAACTTCAAGACTAGTCGCAAGTTTAGAGTCACTAATGGCTCTGTCCTGTTCTCCTTCCCACACACACACACACACTCACTCTCGCCCGCGCGCGCACACACACACACACACACGCTCGCACGCGGACAGCTTGTCACGCCATGCGTGTTACGCTGTGCTAAGAACAAGAAGCTACTGATGTTTTCATCTGATCTTTTTGAGAAAAAAAGTCGCCAGCAAACGCTGCAAATTTCAAGTGACGCAGCTTCAATATTTTATTTCATCTCAACACACCAGCTGCCTTTCTGCTCCAGTGAATTTCAAGCGACCTGGGTTACACACAGTGCCCGCGTTGAACAGCAAGCGGCAGTCCTCAACCGCAACTGGTCAACAGAGGTTGTGTGTGTGAAAACTCCGCTACATACGTCAGCAAGGCCCGCTCTCCAGAACCCCACTGGTCGACTCTGTACCGGTAGTCCTGTTGCTCCCATATCCTACGTCACAGTGGAGTTCCATCGACAACTATCCAGTGTTTCTTTTACAAAGTGAACGCAATTGTCGGTATTATCTGGGTTTATTATCTCGCACGACCATGCGTGCACACACAAACTCACAGAAAAAGAGTGAGAAATCACTGCTCTAAACTTTATATCCGACTGCTCAAAATCTGTCAAAATGAAAAGAAAACTGAACGAAGGCAACAGAAACACAACTGACATGAAAGTAGGGGCACAACAGGTTCTTAAGCGCCACGCAGGGAAAGTGCAGACAACACAAAGCAACAAGGAACTCATCTACTTCATTGATACGCTAATCTTCCTTCGAGCTCTCGCAATTAATCCGTGGAACAGCTAACACGCCATGGTCCGTACCTAAATCTTCGACCGCAAGAAGAGAAATCAAAGTTTCACTCACAATGACGACGATGCCAGAGACAACGAGAAGGAGAGACGGTTGCATGGTCCTCCGTTTATCACTGAATCCGGGCTGGCAAAGGATCCGTGTATCGATTAAATCTGACGCCGGTGGACAGATGGTAGCGATGGTTGTACTCCCGTCACACTACAGCTTAGTGACGGCGAGAGACAGCGACAGTGCCAACACGTCAAGTCTCTGATTCTCTTGCAGGATGACTGCCTGTGAACCGGTGTCTGAAGAAGACAAGCGGGTCCCGCTGTTCCAACGCTCTGATCTCAAGACCGCAGTTGTACCTTAAGCAGAAAGGCAGCACTCGGATCTGTGTCAGCCGTCTCGCACCAAATCCTTCGCTCAGAAACTGTTGGAGATCACAGCCGTCTCCCACCAAATCCTTCGCTCTGAATCTGTTCGAGATCACAGCTGTCTCGCACCAACTCCTTCGCTCAGAAACTGTTGGAAACCACAGCTTCAGTCCCCCGAAGCCAGCCAAATCACAGAGTTCTGTGTGCTCTTCCCTACATGCAGACAGACAGACCGACCTCTCTTCGCACAAAGACGAAACACGAATGAAGCCGAACTGCCACGCGCACTTAAAATCGTTGAGTTGGAGGATTCTGGAGACTGGGACAGGAACTACGTACAAAAATAAAAACGTGAATACGATGACGCAGGGAACCACTGAATCATATCCCAGCACGGAAATCCGACCGTTCGCTAGATTCAGCCATTCACAGCAATAACGCTAGTGCACGAACAAGGTCCGTTGTTTCCGCTTGTCTTCCGATCCAACACGGTGCGCGTCGAGGGTCTATTTACGGCCCACCACCAGCTCGTACCAAAACAAGCAACTCTGTGTCAGTGTCCGTATTCACGTGCGTGCGCACGCGCGTGCCGTATAAGGGCGAACAGAAAGAGAAAGCGAATACGACACACAAGTCTACATTTCCACCAACACGTCTGACATAAGGAAACCTTTCACCGAGGCTTTCGTTTCTCCAACCAAGCGACACCCGAGCCCCCGCGAGGCGTTTCAATAAGAAAGAAACTTTCACCGGCACAGCCAAGATTCTGTGCTGGCGCCTGACGTATTTTTCAACGCCTCTACTTCCAGCGAAGCTGCGGTTTCCCAGTGCAGTATGCACGGCAGGTCACGTGACTCGATGGCCGTCAACCTCGGAAGTCGCTCGGATGATGTCATCAACTGAATCGACGTCAACAAGTAAATCCCTGCTTGTGGGTAGACACCCGTCAAGGGCTCAAAATGGCCGCTGGTCAGCAAGGGGCACAGGGGCTTGGGCAGGCTACAAGGGCAGAAAGGTAAATTACTTCAATCCAGTTTTGTTTTTGTAATACTGTTACACTATTACCGCACGCACACACGCACGCGCGCACGTCCCTCAGCCCTTTTCCGCGAAGGGGGCAGTGGTTTTCCCCGATACAGAAGGTCCTGGGTTCAGGTCCCGTGTGTGACCCGCCTGCTCATCATTAGGCCTGGCCATTAGGGTTTTCCCTGGCCATTAGGGTTTTCCCTGGCCATTAGGGTTTTCCCTGGCCATTGGGGTTTTCCCTGCCCCTTCATTTCCAACGCCTCCACTCCTACCTCCATCACGAGCAGCTGACGACGTTTAACTGTACACAAGTGCGTACCCACACTCCGAACCTCCCGTCTCTACGTATGCGCGTTTATTTCGATGCTGGGCCAGGCTGCATGAACTTTTGTATATCCTGTCCATACTGAAACGTCCTGGTAATTCACAGACGCTTATGAGCAGATTTCAGTACCAGTCTGTGATCTACAGTAGCTGTTTAATGTAACCCCAGTTCACTCGTCTGTCACAACAACGCTAACCTCACTCAATGTATATGTTAGACAACCACAAACCTCACTCAGCGCATCTGTTACATAAGCACTGACCTCAGTCCACTCATTAGCGACTCACTACACAAAACTACCCTCAATGCGCGCGTCTGATCTCCACGTATGATGTCGCCTGACCAATCATATCGGGCTGTCGGAATGGCGCCAGGCTAAGTCACGTGACAAAAGACGGACGTTGCTGGGGAAGAGGCGAGCAAAGAAAGATGTAGCGAGACAAGGAAGGCGACAGAAGATGGAATCCGGATGGATAATAATGTCGATTCTCGTCCCCTTCACACCCATCTGGCAATCCATCCAAGCTCGCCATTTCAGCATTCAGCGAGACGGCGTTAAGCAGGCGGCACGACAGAGCCGGTGGGGTGGGGTGGGGTAGGGGGACCCGTCCGATGAGCTATGGACATCCCCGATCACCCGCCCTCCCGTGACTGCTGTCTTCACAGAACTTTCTCCAACTGGCACAGCCACCATCTCTGGCATTCCCGTCCCTCCGCTTACAACTGGAGTGGGCGGGGTGAGGGTTGAGGACAGACGTGAGGACTATGATGACGAAGATAATGCCAAAGCGCCCGGAATTTAAATAATACAAGCGACCTGTCATTATAAAAAGTCTTCTAACGAAGAAATGGCCACCTTCTCTGTTTAAATAAAGCTGCCAACAGTAAGGTCGATGACAAGAAAAAGAAACGCCCACGATGTTTTAATCCTACATTACCATGAACTCCTCTCTCTCTCCTCCGCCCACCCCAACCCCATCTGTCTCGCTAAAACACACACACACACACCGAGTTACATACTGAAGTTAGAACGTCACCACACTCCTCACGACAGAAGACAGATTCTGTGTGCCAGCAGGATGTAAAAAGAAAAAAGATGTGCACGTTTAAAGCATGTTTATCAGATGGATGCAAATGGGGCTGTGTATATATAAGTATTTACATGTATAAGCTTTTAACTGCGTCATGAAACATCGCCCACCGGGAATTCACAACCCATGCGTCTGGGCGGGTTAAAAACTGTTCGATACCAGACTGCAATTGCGCCAGCGCGGGCAATCTGCGCAGGTAAAAAGTTTTTTTTTTAAAAACAACAATAAAACCTTGTGTAGCTGAATGGTATCAACCAATCGCAGTTGACGAAAATGTCTTGACGAAACTAACTCAAAGATGATCACTGCTATAAAAGTCGCGACGCATACTGTATGAATTATAATCGCGACAAGTGATAACAGAATTTCTGCTCCATCGCGACTGTTTCCTCCTGACAACGTAAGCCAGAATGAGGAAAGCGAAATCTCGTATTTCCCTCCACACCTCGCTAGTGTAGGTCTCTGGTCTAATCATCTTTCTCATTTCCTCTCCGCCCATCAACTGGTTCAGACAATTGTCAAGAAGTGGAGCTCTAATGCTGACTACTTACGACAGACTAAACGGGGTTTACCCTCGTACATAGCTCGATCAAGTCTTACGAAAATAGCCGTAAAGAATTGTACCAAACACGTTTATTAAAAGCTTTCGTCTGATCAAAGATCATATACTGCTAAGTACTAAACGGTCTATAATCTTTTGGCCTGATATCGATGATGGAGTTCCCTCCAACACACTTCTCCCACTCCTCAAGACTTTTTTCACCTGTGTCTGTAAAAAAAATATTCGAACCAATGTTGGCTGAAACTGAACTCTTTTCTTTCAAATGGTTAGACTCCTTTCTTAAGACTGCTTTCATTTGTCGAACCGTGTACAGTCAGCTTTACACAGAAACCTTTCCTTAAGCCCAGTCCTTCTTCCACGACACTGCACGGACTTGGTAAACACGCCGACATAAAAACAAGACAGTAAATTAATTAAAAGAAAACGGTGCTTGATTCCTGCACTACTTAGAGACCCAGGAAAACGAAAGCGTGCATTGGAGATTAGAACGCACACACACACAGAGGGCACACGCATGCGCACACATGCACACGGAAATGGGACAGAAAAAAAAAGAGAAGGAAAGGTTCTGCCTGTACTTACCCGTCTCATGTGTGTCAGCGTGTCCTTCACCTGCAGGAGACTGTAGTCTGGGATAAGGGAGACCTTGACCTCTGAGTTATGCCGCTGTTGGCTGAGGAAGTTGGCCTCAGGAACTTCCTGTGTGTACCTGCACACAAAGAAACAACACTGCCTCCGTGTTTATTGGTCTTACGGCCCTGTGCGTGCCTGAGTGTGCAAGAGACCGACTTGCTACTGAAATCTGAGACAGCGTGCAAGCGGGCGATAGAGAGAGAGAGATGGGGGAAGCTGGCAGGGGGTGGGGTGGGGGCAGCACTTCGCAGCTGACAATAATGCAAACTATGTTTCGCGAAGATTATCGCCATGGCGTCAAAGCAAACAGTTCTCACTGCTGGCGCATTCTGACAAGTGGTGCCAAAGAGCGAGGAGTTTGGAAACAGGTCTCTCTCCCCTTCCCCCCACTCCTTCCCGCTACTCCCCCATCCCCACATCCACACACGCTCATCCTCTGAACATTTTTTCATCTACATACAATCATCGTCTGAACTATAAGAATTTACAGCGAATGTACACACGAGGACAACACGTCAGGGTTTGCAAACATAAGATATTACATCACCACACCCACAATGTAAAAAAAAACAATTTTTTTAATGAATTCCGTTGGAACACTTCTAGGTGGAGGCGGGAGAAGGGACGGGGGACTGTGGAACATAAACTTTCTCCGGATCACATCGACACTCACGAAAATTATCTCAAGGAGAGAGTTTATTTTCCCGACGGTGCGAGAGCCTTTTGCTTTGCAATTCTAACATGAAACAAACATCCCGATATGCGTCTCTGAGGGTTCACCACACCTAACCCCAGGCAAGACGGCGGCACAGCCACAATCTGCATGTTCTTACACACACCTTATGTTTGTTGTGACTGCTTGTCAGCAGAACTGGGTCGAGCGCGAAGAGAGATATGACGTGGATGGTCCCTCCCTCCCTCCCTCCCTCACTCGCGTGCTCACCTCTCTCGCACATCGTCTGCCCCCACACTACAGGATGCTTACACCCACATTAATGTTCCATCCTTTCACAACGACACTTTGATGGTTAGTGGTACAAGATGACATGAAATCAGTGTAATGGAACATGCCCGCAACAGGCTTCATACAGATTATCAAAAATTGTTGAATGACGTTAAGCACGCGTGGACGATAAACAGATTGCGAACAATGACCCAGCGGTAGCGTCCGGCTGCTCGAAAAAGGATGACGCTACGTCAATAAAATGTGACCCTACGTCAGTAAAGTGTCCCAGACACGAACCTAGGGCGAGCTCGGACCGGGCAAGTACCAGGGAGCAGAGACAATCCGATTATAAACCATGGAGTTAGCACAGCTGTGCCAAAGTCACACTACCATCAGGGCGGCCACCTTCCGTTTGGCAACCGTTGCTGCTCTTTCACTGTGTACGATCATCCTCCCTCCACCCCCCCCCCCCCCCATCACGCTTGCTGCCGAGTTATCCAGAATATTGCCAGCATATGAGCAGCTGACAAGAATGCTGCCAGTACATGGACTGCTGGTAAGAACTCAAACATCAACACTTGGTGAACGACTGGGCAGAATCCCCAGATGGTACGACAGTTGACAAAATCGCTTAAACTGCATCACCACCTGACAAGAAGCAATGCCCCAATACCTTACAATACTCCCAGTACACTAAGTTCGCAACAACACCAAAGGTGCACCAATAGCTGACAAGAAGCAATGCCCCAATACCTTAGAATACTCCCAGTACACCAAGTTGGCAACAACACCAAAAGTGCACCAGCAGCTGGCAAGAATCAATGCGCCATTACCTCACAATAGACGGCCAAACTGCAAGTAACGTCAAATGACGCACAGAACACAACAGTCCGTACGCAGACGTGCGTTTCGCGGCATCTTTTCGCTAAAAACCGATGTGTGACAGCCGGATAGCAAGTAATGTTTATATATATATATATCCTCCTAGCCTCGGCGTCTTCTAGCAGTTTATACCTGACAGACGCGCGCGAACATACAACACGAAATATTGCCCACCCTCATCACCCGACTGACACAATCCCCGATTCTTCGGCAGACCTTCCTTCTATGGGTGCGTGTGTGCGTATGTGTGCGTGTGTGTGTGTGCGCGCGCGCGAAACAGACGGGTATGAGACAGGGGGCAGAGAGGAAGAGAGTGAAGGGGGGTAGGGGGGGACGGTGGGGGGAAACAGTGTGGAAGACACTCGACGGTAGACGTGGTGTGTGCGTGTGAAAACGGAACCAGAGAAATGTCCAAGTCCCGGTCTAACCTACAGTTTGGGCTCTTTGCCTTTGGCGCCCAGTCCTAACACTTTCCAACAATCGTCACCGCCACCGTTATTGTCGTCATTATCATCATCACCATCATCCGTTTAAAGTGCGCCCACGATCCAGGCAACACCAGGGGGAGGGAGGCGCAGGTGAGGGAAGGGGCAGATTTGCGTGACGGCGATAAGGGAAAATGGCGGCCCGGCGCATGTTCAATGCACGTAATAAGGGCTTGTGGGAGCCGCTGATTAATGCACTTCTCGCCGTGATTTGTGGCCTCCGATCGATCGCCTCGCTGCCCGCTAGGCCTGACGGAAGGGTGTGTGGCTGCATCTTTCAAGGTTCTTCCCACCTGGCCAGCCGCGTTTCTATTAACAGGCAAGATCTCCGCGTCTTTCTCGCTTTCCCCTCCACCCTGGTGCATGCGTGATCTAATCCGAGAAACGAAGGAAAGAAAAAAGAAAGAGGGAGGAAAAAAGAGAAAGACACACTCTGGCAAACGTGTGAAAAAAAGTGGGGGGGGGTCCCAACCAAGTGGTGCCATCACTGTCCCGTGACAAAAGGTCACAGCGATACGGCGAGGTTTGAATTCCGAACCAGTAGTTCTCGGCACTCTGGCCCACACAAGAGCCTGACGCCAAGCGGCTAAAAGATTGACCCAGACTGGAAACAGACACTGATAAGAGGGCCTGCAAGTGATGACAAAGGTAGCCCGCAAGCTCTCAAACCATGATAACACGGCGTGGCACAGGTACGGCGGCCCGAAGCGGTCATAACTGTACAGTTAATTAGTTGGGGTATTAGACGCGACGTGGGCAGTTTGTATTTCTGATGTGTCCGTGCGCGCGTGTCCAGACGTACTGCTTTAGTCGGCAGGCAATATTCACGTCTCTTAGCACCTCGTACATTGCAGACACTGAAATCGTCCAGGCCAGATTCGGATATTCTTTCTCCGGTAAGTTTTCTTGCCATCCAGAATTGACATCCTTGTGAAACCTAAACCGGATGGTGTTGCTGTCGTCTCGATTACAGTACTCTCCTTGACAAGCAGACGTGACTTTCCGCCATTTGTTGAACTCACGGCAGGGCAAAATGTTTAGATAGTCTGCAGCCGCAAAAATGCCGTAACTGACAGGAAAAATTGTACGTGCAATTTTCTCCGGTGGGAAAAAAACCCGAGTCACGAGACTTGGCGATTCAAACTATTGTCCACTTAGGCAGGCGTACTCGATGCAGCAACCCAAAAAGTTGCGGTAAAGGCCCATTTACACGATCCAATGTTTCCATCTTTGAGCGCAATGTTTACCATATATGGAAGCTGCAAGGGCCCTTTCAACATTTTACGCGAAAAGAATTCAGCTCTATTTTCTTGCAGGGGCTCAAAATGTTGCAAGGGTTTCAGCCAATCAGAAAAAAATCGTCCTGTCTAGTGCGGAGTAGTCTAGTTCGTCGCAATCATCGCAGATCTTAGATTATCAGTGAATTGGTCAGAAGAACTGACTTTTCAATTAATAGAGCTTTGGCAGCAGCATCCCTGCTAATTCATCGACGGATCACGTGATCATGTGACATGAGCTGGCGGCTAAAATATTGCAGGTTTCTCGCACCATGTACGGAGAGCGCTCGAAAATGTTTTCGCAATGTGTTAAGCTCATTGAAAGCATTGCATCGTGAAATTACCCTTAAGGAATGTCAAAGGCTGTAGACATTTTGACAGCGTCCGTACAAGATAGTTACAAGAACCCTACCTTAAAAAGTCTTCTAGTTATATCTTATAATCGAAGTAACGTCTTCGGTAAGAAATTTTACTTGGATATTTGAAAGGGCGCAGCCCGGAATAACATACAAGGGCGTAAGTGTTTTCCCCGGACACTTCGCGCAACAGGTCTTATCTGCATGCACCTGTTCACCGAAACACGAATGGCCATCCTAACGACTCACAGATAGTTGCAACATCGACTTTCAGTTGTTGTCAGCCATTTCGCTTTCTGCCATCGCTTCTACCCACCCACAGCACCCTGGGTACGTGGGAGGAAATGTCACTTCAGGAACGCGGCTTACGTACTTCAGTCGGAAATCAGAAGCCGAGTGCGGGCGAGGCACGTGGCTCTACCCATAATCCCCTTCCCTACAAACGCACACATAAGGAGTGATGATCGAATGTCCAGAATATGCAATGTTGCACGTGTGCGCGCCTAGCTGCGCAAATTATACGTTTGAAAACAATTTCAATCTGCCTGTCTAGCACGCGCTTGCTCCGCTCCAATGGTTACATCACTGCCTCATCAGGACAAGACAGCGTAATGTGCGAGTACAGCAAGCGGGCACAAAACAAACCACAAAAAAATCCAACAAACAAAACTTTTGTGCGTTTAACCCGAAGCGAGGAACGGCTGGGAGTGGGAGCAACCTGGATGAACCTGGCCAAGTCTATTACAAAGGAGGGGGGGGGGATAATGGGAGGTACCTAAGGGTCAAATGCGGAAAAAAGAAGTACGCAAAATCTTTGTAATGCTTTCCACAAATCTAATTCCCTGTGCATAAATACTCAGGGTGGCCGCGGATTTGCAAGCGGTCTCAATCCTAAAGCCCTTCAGATCCAAAGCCCAGCTTCCTGCGAGCGGAACAAACAAGGGGGGAGCTTGCCTGGCCACGCCGTCATCACGTCATCGCCTGCAGGCTTTACAATAACAAGCGCCCGGCTCCCGTCTTTCTTCTAGCGCTCCAAAAATTTATGGACTTCGGAAACTTCACAGACGTTTGGGAGAGATCGTTAAGCGGGGAGGGCTTTTGTGCTGGCTTTGAAGGACAAGAGTGTAATTAAGAAGAGATGTGATAAACAAAGGAGACATTGAACAGCGCCGTGCTGTGATTCCACGACCACATCACAGATCCACGGCAAATGCTGACAACATGCAGATTGTGCTGCACCGGCAAGTTAGCAAGGTCTGTACACTTCGTCGGTTGGCGCCAGGTTTGGTTGCAGCTCACGGCAAGCTGCAAAGCCCCCCCCCCCAAAAAAAAAAACACTGCATGGCATATCGAAACACGTTGCCTGATCACCAAAAACACCCCGACAAAAACATCGACATGATTCGCCCGGCGTGACTCCGATGCCGACAGCAGAACTTTCCAAAATGAACCGAGATTTCTTGTTATCAAAAACAAAACAAAAAGAAAAACACTTCCCCTCCGAAAACCCCAACCCAAAACCCCAACTACCGCCTCTTTAAAAATACAGCGACGAACAAGATATCCATGAACGCGAATATGTTCTGCAGATTACATCAGCATCACGGTTATTAGGTGGAGCGGTGAGACGCGCCAGGCAAGTCTTATTCGCCGCTTTTCTCGAGTTCCTCGCTAGTCAGATCACAGCTCATGCCAACAAGGACGGGAACGGAGGAGCTGGGGGAGGGGGAGAGTGGGAGAGAGGTCAGTGACCAGACCTCCGCCCCCCCCCAAAAAAAAACAACCCATTAAGTGCTGTCGCACCAGTGGTCCGGTTTCTTAGATTACTTGTAGGTCAATCCCCTCCCCCTCCCGCGCCCTCCGTCACCACGTTTAATAGTCGGACTCCTTTCTAAAGTGCACTGAGGTTGCTGCTGACGTCAGGAGTGCCCAAGCACTTTGAGGCTGGAACCAAAAACACTATGCGAGCCGGAACGTAATCACTGCAAGCAGCAGCATCTCGGGAGGTACGGAAGGACATCGCATTACAGTCCCTCTTTCCCTTCCCTATGTATCCCCCCTCCTCCACTGAGTGCCAGGACAGAAAGAGAAAACCCAGAAAGAGGCGGGATCGCACCCTTGCATTCCTTCCTCCCCCCCCCCAAAGTTGTAGCGCAAGTAGTGGGTGTGCTACTGCATACATTACATACCGAATCAGGTGTAAAGTTCATTACATACAGGCGTGCCGAAAGAAAGAGTCGTGAATATGCCACGTAATGACAAACACTGAAAATGTGACTTTAAATCTGCAATCTGTCGTGGTCCTGGGGCGGGTCTGGCTAAATACCGACCATTTCATACGAATCAACGTGACTCCTCCCTCCCCACTGGTTACAAATATTCAGCGCACCCGTTCTCCTCCCGCCGTCAGCAAGAACCCGTATGAACGCGGTGACGTCAGCACGTGCTTGGTTATCAAAGACTCAACCAACATCAACATCGATGACAAAATCTTCCGAAATGCTTCGAAATAGTTGGTCACACGGGTTAAATCCATCCTTCGCCCCCAACAATAGACACCCGCCTTCACCTCCCACCACCCCCCCCCCACAACAGACGCTCACCTTGAACCTCAAGTATAGACACCCACCTTCACTCCCCCTACCCTACTCATACAACAGACACTCATCCTCACCCCCAGCAACACACACCCACACTTTCCCTGGGGCGACGATAGGCCTGATGAAACACTGACGTGTGAGGGGATGGCGCTAGTGTCCAGACGAGCGATGATGACAGCGCTGAGGACTCAAAACCCCATTCGCTCTCTGCACGCGCGCACGTGCACTAACAGTCGCAAGGTATCATCCGGCCCTCCTGCCACACAGGGAGTCCGAGCGTGCGTGCTGCTATAGTCTTGCTGCATCCGGCGCAGGAGATCCACGTTAGGGCATGATAACCGCGGCTAGTACAGCACAGCAGCAGTAAGGTCTGGTACAAAATACAGCAATTAGCCTCTGGTCTAGACACAAGAATTAGGTTAGGTGGCTAGACCTAATTAGGGCTCCCACGGGACGTATTAAGTAGATCACAGGATGGCTGGAGTGTAAGCGTACTGAATCCACACGTGTTTCCGAAGCAGTACGTGTTTGAGGTTATTCCAGAATTGGGAAAGGGGGAAAGCCGGGTAGAAAGAGGGGCAGGGAGATGGGGCCAAAGGGAAATGCAAGGGGGAAACGGCAGTGGAGGCGATGCACCAGGTACTGGTTAATTTCTCGTGCTATAAAGCTCTCCATCTCTCTCCAAATTCACTTCTCTCCGTCCCTTCTTGTCGACTAAAGGGCGTGCGTGCCTGCGTGCGTGTATGCGTGCGTGCGTGTGCGCGCGCTGATTGGCTTGACCACCCAGTTCCCAACAACCTGATGATGGGAATAATTTTCTGAAGTCCCAGCCTCCAGGGTCGGTACCTCCGCTTCTCGACTCCTCGACATAAGCAGCGATTTCCATTGATCCGCCTGCAGATCGTGCACCAGCTGGAAACAGTTGCCATGACAGCACCAGGCAGTAGGGTCTGGTCGCTGTGAAACCACTGCAATCCCGCTTGTTGCGTCCGGTCTGAACCATAAAACGTCGGGTGTCTATCCTGTTGTGAAAATTACGCGGTTGATCAGTCTACTACAGAAACAGGCGTGAAACGGTAGAGACTGACGACTGGTGCTGTATGCATGTACACGGTACTAAATTTATTCCCGAATAGCGGATTTTTTCTGTCTCTGAAAAAGCTGTTTCGGTGAACTAATTAATTATTCGTTCCTGAGACGGTTGAATAACTTAATTATTACCGAATAACGAGGGAATTCTAAGCTATTCGGTTTTCGCGCATAGGAAAATCAAGGAACTTATTCCTGTCGTAGAGGATATTCTGGAATAAGTAAAGCTATTCGGGTTTCTTGCATACGGGGCCTGTTCAGTTCCGTTGGGGCTACAGTGATGTATAAATATGAGATGGAACTTAACACTGTCAGATCGACAGAAGGTGGAACATCCTTTCAAGCCAGCATATGAATCCCGACTCTATCCCGTACCTTAAAAATCCAGTCAAAACTACATAAATAAATACTAAACAAAGCCGACATAAAGAAGTTTTTAAAAAATCGAGGACTGATAAAAGACCACATTTATGTATGTAACATCTTTCGCTTGCCGCGAGGTTGAGACGCTAGGAGTGATATAATTTGCACCACACATTCGTGACCGCAGGTCAACATTTCCTTTTCTCTTGCTTGTGTGTGTGCGTGTGTCGAGCTTTAAAAAAGATTTTTAAAAAACCTGGAGCCAATCAAATACAGTCTTAAGTAAAATATGCTAATCTACCTTCGAAATAGAGCTCGCCATTTGATTGGTTCCGCTTTGTACACATCCGAAACAGAATTCGCCATTTGATTGGCTCCAGGGAATTAGAGCTTTTGCGTGTGTGTGTGTGTGTCAAACTTTATAGCGCCTCAACTTCCGGTTAGCTCCCGTCAGCAGCGTAACATACGATACAAGATGCAGGTCAGACAGTACAGCTGTTTCTTCGAACTTCAAAATCACTCTCGCAGAGTGTCTCGGTGACGAGGTTAGACAGGACAGGGAGATGCGGTTTAGTCTGACGCGACCCCTCGTGGTATAGCGGTAACGTCAGCGTGTTGCTGATACAGAGAGTCGTTAGTTCGGACCCCAGTTGTCTGGATGTGTCGCCTGGTTTGACGTTTGGCTATCGGGGGTTTCTCTGGGTATAACCTCCTCTCTTCTGTCTGAACCACGCCGAAAGCTATAAAGTGGGTGGGAGATGGGGGTAGGGTCACTGGGGTGGAGGCACAGACAGCGGTGACGAGAAGACAGGACGATGATGACGGCAATAAAGACAAGAACAACACGGTGGGATGGAGAAAGAGACACTCGCTGGCTCGCGATCTCTCTTGCTGGCAACTTCCGACGGGGCTTTTTTTTCACAGAAAGCGAGGACATAATAAGGACCATCGTCGTGTTTGGACCTGCAGACGGGTGGCCACAAGGCACGTGCCTGCGCAAGCACCCCCCCTCCCGACACATACACACACGAGAGAGAGAGAGAGAGAGCGAAAGAGATGCAGGGAGATATGCAGTGTGTTTTACTGGTATCAACTGAAAATATGGGACTTTACACAGCAGACCACAATATTCCTACCTCTTGCTTACTCCACACAAGCATACACATGCGTCAATACTACGCGTTAAAGGAGGAAGACGGACAGAGAGTACAGCTAGCGTGAATCTGTGAGAATTAATGGACGACAGACTGCGATGAAACCCAAACAGCGAGGCCAGTGGCTGCAAGCGTGCTGCGCAGGGCTGCGTTTCTGTTTGTATAGTTTTGTACTGCGTATGTCTGTACACACGTTAGTTGGTCAAGTGCAAGAGGCGTGTTCAATGAACGCGGGGACGCGCTCATAAATGTAAATAATCCAGCCTGACCAGAGACCCTTCCCAGACTGCACAACGACTGTGTCCACACAAGCCACAGCGAGAAGGACCTACCGCCACTTGCTCCATCCATCACGGACCCAAACTGTCAGGATCAGAGAAAACCTGCCTCCGTCTTGTCGTCCCTGATCTCACTGATCTGCTAGGATGCGCTTTTGCAGAAACCCCCATCTCCCTCTGTACTCTCGGCCCCAAAGTGTGTGGAGCAGCGTGCGTGCTGTTTAACAAACTTCATCGAAAGCATATCACATTTCGGTTTCGTGCGAGAATGCATCCCTCTCACTGCAGCAAAACTGTAACAAAACTCCTTCATTCACTTCTGCCCGGCCTCCCCGTTTGGTGCAGGACTACAGGTAACACAGCACGCCCGGATTCTCAAACCCCGCGTCACTTGAACACCTGTCCCCTGGAGTGATCGGAGTGCCACAGCCGTGGCTTGCCCGCGGTTAGGAATGCCAAGCATGTGCAGTGAGATGTCACATGACTTGAACAGCTGCTGACGAGCGCTGACGAGGTTGCTGCCAACTCTGAAGATCAACGGACAGGGGTGGGGGGAACAGGAAGGCACGGTACGGTGCTCTGGTGGATGTCAGCCGGGGCCCCACCTCGGTGTATCCTCCACCCCACTGACCAACGGCTCTGATCGTGCGTTCGCCCGTTCCTTCGTCTGTTCGTTCGAGAGAGGAATCGGGGAGCGTGAGAGACCGCGAGACTGTGCGAGAGACCGCGAGACTGTGCGAGAGACTGGCGGCAGATCGCAGAAGTGACCGGAGTTTCTCACGTCACGACGGCTACAATATAAAGAGCGGCTTTAGGAACAGCGAGATGCGGCTGCACAAGCGCGGGCCATGGGAAGAGCAATAAAGAGTTCACTCTCGCTCTTGTGAACTGTGAAAAATAGGACACCCCCTTTTTTTTAAATCTTCACCGGACAACTCTCGGTCCCCGTTCCCAAATTTCCAGCGTTGACTTCTCTGAGTTGAGAAAGGCCGCGCTCCCAGTTCTTGTGCGCATCTGACCGGAGAGATCCCAGAGTGTTCATGCGAACATCCTTCAAACATAAAATCTTTAAGTCAGGCAAACCATCACACAATGCTATATGTGCACACCACCAAAGATGGGGTTTTCTTTGGGGAGATGGGGGGAGTGTCGGGGGTTGGGGAAGTAAGTGTGCTTCCATGTCATTGCACTTCAGTTTTCCCAAGTGCATTTCCCACCACAAGCAGCGCTAGCCAGCGAGATCGCTTTAAATTTTCAGTTTTAACTTTTTAAAAAGAAAATATTGTTTTAGACGTGTACAAGACGGTCCCTTCAAAGGGAGCAAGGATGTGTTAACATGAATTAAAATACCAAAAAAGCAACTTGTTTTACAGCAGCGTAATCGACTTTGTCCAATATAATAAAAGCAAAATGCAATAATGGGTTAACATAGGTTAAGCACGTACACACCACGCCACACGCCCCAAGTACGCAGGCGCGTCTACAGACAGAATAAATCTGGCCACAAACCATCCATCCTCGCGTGAACTGCAAAATATTTTTTTTTTGTTTTGCAAGGATCCTCGGACCAGTCGGACCTCTCCTTTCCTGTCACTCCCCAGTACTTGGCTGTAGGGAGCTCAAGCGGCAGGCTGGCATGACAGCACTTCCATATAAGGCATTCTTTCGGCAGAAGAGCTGCCTGTTCAGAAGAGCTGCCTGTTCAGAAGCGCCTTACACGAACTGTGCAGCCTCCCTGCAAACGTGATCAACGCTCGTGCTAATACGAAGCGAAACCCCGGGTTTATGCACAGAGAAAATGCCCGTATATTTCCCGTAAATCCTCGAGTAGAACCCCTGAGATCTGAGCCCGTTCTGAATGTTCGTGAAAAGACATTTTCCTGCAGTTCAATGTTGCACACGGGCCATGGACGCCGGGCAATGGCCGCAGAGTTCAGACGTCCAGGGGTGAGGCCGCTGTGCTGACACCAGACCTGACAAACTCGACGAGCGAAGTTCCAATCTGCAACTTTCACGGCACTAATATCCATATCTCCTCCCCATCCCCGCACCTCCCCCAGGGCTTCTGGCAGCCCGGAAAGACCCCTTTGTCCTGAGCCGACTATAAACTCGTCCCGCAAGCCATCAAGCCACGCGGCGGCTCTCTGCACCCTTCCCTCCTCCCTCTTCCCCCCACCCTCCCACTTCCTTCGGTGGCGAAGAAGCCCCAGTTTCTAGACAGCTTCCACCACGTTCTGCAAACTGCACGTGCAGTGGGGCGGGACGGCGCGCGCGAGGCGTGTTCCGCCTGACGGCTTGCGTTGGCGGTGGGGGGGGGGGGGAGGGGTGCAAAAAAAAAAACGGTTTTTGGCGCGAACCCTTCGCGGGGCTTCCTTCCATCTACTGCCCCATCTTTTTTTATGGCCCTGCGAGCCGCTCTGGCCAACAAGACGGGAGATTGCCGTGCAATTGCATACATTTTTATGACGGCAAATTGCGTTCCGATTCCTAGGAAGTATCTTTTCAACGGCCGCTCGCGCCTGCGCGCACACGCGCGCACACACCATTAAATACACACGAGAATTTCTAGACCGAACATTCAAGCTCTCTTAGGCCTATTCCCCCCCCCCTCCACCACCACCACCACCCTCTCCCAAGCACCGGTCCTACTCCTGCACTAGGCGTGATCACAAAATATATCTAAAAAATACTCGCGGTTTCTCGATATAACGTGAACGTACGTCGGGACAACATACCGTGACACATGTTAAGATAAGAATAACGTACCGTGCCACTTGTCATTTGAGATTCTCTTGAGAATTACCGCGACACTCGTATTAACACAATAACGACCCTTGAAATTTTTCTGCCAAGTCACGAATGCACTGCTACCAGGCGCAGTGGTGTTGACAAAACGTACTCTGATAAACTTCGTTCAGACAGCAACATACCGCGAGACTTCTATCTACACAATAACGTACTGGTATGTGACAGATTTTCGTTGACACAACCTACTGACACACTTTAGTTAAAACACAATAAGGTATTGGATTCCGGCGAACCGAGAATACGTCAGGTAAAACTGATCTGATCAAACAGACGCGCCGGCTATTTGAAGTTTGCACAAGGCGTTATAAATATGTAAGATTTAAGAGTATGCGCCTACCTTAATCAGCTTCTCAGATCAAGCGAAAGCTACTGCACACCCAAAATCGTCTGTCTCACGTTGGGGGGGGGGGGTAAAAATTACGAAAGTCGAGTCACCAATAAAAGAAAACGGGAAAACACGAAAAGGATTGACGAGGGCCAAGCAATGGCAAGAACGACAAAATGATCACAGAATTTGAAATTTTAAGAACCGTAAGTACAGCACGAATCTTTTAAAACTAAACAGAAATAAAAAACTCCCCCAAAGCTCATTTTAAAAAATGCAGCACACAGGAGGCATTTTGCGATTTAAAAAAATAAAATGTATCTAATCCACGTCAGGAGAACCGCTCTTGGGGCCTTTCGCTCGAGTTTCGTGCACGCGAAACATCTGGGTCGGGTTGCATAAGCGATCGTACCTGCTCTTCTGCTCATTAGAGCGATCGTACGGAGGGCGCACCTTGCGTAAACTACATGCACCTGTATGCGCGAAAAGGACGCGAGGACGCCCATGCTGCCTAATGCTGTCCATCACTTCCATCCAGTTCCCTGTCTGGAAGGCGTCCCTCTGGCAGTTAATGAACGGTCTGCATAGTTCATGAACTGAATGAGAAACAATCGACGGACTGGCTAATCCGCTGCTTGATTAACCATAAACTTTCGAGGTGTTCTTGTGACCTCCAGCAGACTGTCAATAATGAGCATCACGGGCGTCAGTCTGGACTGACTGTCACCCTCAGGATAATACACCACCAACTGTAGATCAGTCCGGTCAGGATCAGGCATTGGCTAATGTAGATCACTCCGGTCAGGATAAGGCATTACTTGATATCAGTTACTCCAGTCAGGATCAGGCATTACCTAAAGTGGATCAGTCAGGCTAAGGCATTACTTGATGTCAATTAGTCCGGTCAGGATAAGGAATTAATCAATGTAGATCAGTCCGGTCAGGATAAGGCATTATTTGATGTCAATTAGTCCTGTCAGGATAAGGCATTATTTGATGTCAATTAGTCCTGTCAGGATAAGGCATTAATCATTGTAGATCAGTCCGGTCAGGATAAGGCATTACCTAATGTGGATCTGTCCAGATTTACTTCCACAGTCTGGATAACGCATACCAGAAAGATCAGTCCAGATTTTACACGGTCAGTATACAGGCATAACGGAATACGGCTCGGCCCCGAGTTTAATACTGAAATAGCAGCAGAATATCGTTGGCTTCCATTGTGACCGGCAGACCCGGTTAGGGAAACTCTGCATCACTCCCCTTCGTTTGAGCTTGAAAACTGTACGGACAGTAAGGACGTGCAGCCGGGGTCCACATGCAGCTACCACACGACATCAAGCCAGGCAGATAACGAAAGTTTCCGCCCTGAAACTCAACCCAGCAAACTGCCTGGGGGTGTGAGAGATACCGGCAGGATGGCATTATTTAGAACAGAGACCGGTCTTGCATAAATAATTCGAAAGAACCGCGATAAACCCTTTTTTTTTAAATAGAAAAGTTTCTTTAGTTTCAGCAGCACCCCATTACGAAGACACCAGCAGCACAGTCTTCCTGTGGTTGTAAGTTCCACAGGGGAGACAAGCCCTGCCGCAGAATGGTGACGTCCGGGAACAGGTCGTTTGCACCAACGACAAGGATTAATTCCCAGCTTGCGCATGGGAGTGGACAGTTGGGGGGGGGGCGGGGCGCTGCACGCTTGAGCTGCAAGGAGTTATGCGCCATAAACAGATCCGTTCTGAGTACCACTTCCGCTGTATCTTCACGAGTTTGCGTTTAAACCCAACTCGCCCCGCTGCCGTCGCTGCTCCTGGAAAACCCCACTCATCCTTTTCGTTTATCGTCCTCTCGTCTCGTTTTAACTACTACGCGTCCTTACGAGTTTTCCCGGTGTCTTGTAATGCTGGCACAGAGTTTGGAGTCTTTTTTCCCCTGTGTCTGGCCCGGCCATGACTCACAGACCAAACGCAGCGTCCACGCCTTTCCCAAAACAGATCCAGGGATGTCCATCCCCTCCCCACCACCCCACTCGGTGAGGCGACACGCGCGCTAATCTGTTATGTCGCTAAGCTGGCCATTAATAGGAGACAGCTTGCAGCCCTGCTGATTTAAAGGGACAGGCGGGTGACAAATGCATTAGCGAGTGACCTAGATCAAAAGGAGGCGAAGAACTTCCGAAGACGCACGATATTCTACCCTCTTTCTTTATTTTCTTTCTTTCTTTCTCTTCTCTCTCTCCCATTCACGGGCGATGGGGTACTGGCATGATGCACAGTGAACGACAACAACGAATGAAGGCTGGGTTATAAGGCTAAAAATTTTAAAAATCTGCAAAGGGGGAGAGGGTATGCTTCAGGACGCCGACGACAAAGACAATGAGAAATTGAACAAGAATGAAAGTGGTGGGTGAAAAGTACTAAGATACTCAAGCAATTAATTGGATTTGACAGTAACCTCGAATTAACAGTGGGTGTGGCTACAGCACACAACGGGGACCAAACAAATTAAAAATAAACAAAACCATACGTATACACGCAACTGACAGTGCTAGAGATTACCCTGTATACACACTGACCTAGGGGAGAAAGTGAACAGAGGTGGTTATCAAGTGAACACAGGTGTGCAATGACGAAGGGACACCTCCTGTACACGTGGGCGCAAAAAGGTAGGACGGAGGTGTGCACAAAGGAGGGGGGCGCGGGCGAGGGCGGGCCGACAGGAAGCCGAGGTCGGGCTGGACAATCCTGTCCGTGCCACGCGGAGAAAGCTGGGACAGGGACAGCTTCGCGCCAAGCCGCTAAGCCCCGGGATTCCCGCGTCTTTGCCGAGCGAGGGGTAAACACGGCAGCGGTGTGGACCCTCCGGCACATCACAGAGGACCTTCGTGGGACGACGAGACATCAAAATAAGACCGTAGCCGGGTCGCGATTTCTTTTCCGTTTTTCTTTAGCGGAACCTCCACTCGGAGTTTTTACAGCAACATTGCGAGGATTGGCGATTTTTTTTTAAAACCAGCATATCTTGTTCTTTAACTTTTACCATCGCCACGAGCGCTCACTGGCAATGGACGGTATAAAATCTTTTGTTATTTACTTTCCTGCTCGCCCCCGCCCCCTCCCACACGCATTTACGAAATGGTTTAATTTGAGTGCGCATTTCAGTCTCTTTAAGGGACGTATGCAGAAGTAGGGACGGAACAGACCAGGCAGAAAAAAAAGGAATACAAAAATATAATAATTGTTATGTCGTATGTGATGCACGGATATATAAAATCCCTCCACGGCTGCACAAAGAAAATCCCAAGCCCCAGACAACAACAGCAGGACGGAGCAGGACGGAGCAGGCGAGACAAAAGCGACAGTAGCAGGCGGGGTAGTCTGTCCCTGACGGGAGGGTGCTGACAAGGAGTGCAGTACGAACTGCTTGCCGGCACCAGGGCATCGCTCTCAGGGGCGGCAAGTCAGGCACCAGGGGAGAGAACTTAGGTGAGTGGAATCTGCTAGCATCCCACCATCGAGTTCTCTTTCACTCTTTCACAGCAAGCACGCAGACACGCACACACAGTGAGAGAAGACAGACTGAAGTCTACTCAGGTACTCGATATACTTACATAATCAAAATGAACACGTGTTAAAACGAAGGCATCTGAAACAGCGGTACACAAAATTTACCTGCACACATTTGTGTGGCAGTCGGGGGAGGTACCCATAGAGTCGCGCCGTGCGCCATCCGAAGGTCACACGTTAGTCTGTAATCCTAACCCAAACATAAACAATCCCTCCTTAAACCTAATTCAAATCCTAATCCCAACAGTAATGCTTAACCCACTCTTAAGCCCCATCCCAAACCCGGACCTTCAAGTGTACCCGACCCCTAGAACATAACCCAAATACTAAATCATAAAGCGTTGAAATAAATGGGGAATTTCTAGGAGAGAGAGAGAGATCCCTACAGAATCAAACCAAAGCGCTTTAAACCTAAAAGTTTTCTGATCGCTTAACTACACAGAACTCTTGAAGATGCCGTTCGTTTTAAGCTGCGAGAAGTAACAGCTCATGCGCAAGTAGCTGCGAACAGCTCGCAAGCTGGACAAACAAATTAAGGCCACACAATCCAGGTGCAGGAAAACAAAAGACTGTCCCAGATTTTGAATGCGGTGACTAAGACCCGGGTGGGAGGGGGGGGTCCCACCATCGCCTGCCGGTTCTGCGAGTCTTTTGTTACGAGCCTTCAAACAATGCGACACAGCACCGCACCAGTAGCACACACTGGCTTGCTGAACACTACTCAGCACAAGCCACTGACTCAAGTGTTGGCCACCTACGCCCGTTCTGTATACAGCACGACCGACGCCCAACGCCGCGTCTGCTGACAACATGCCGTGGGCTGGCGCTTGTTTTTAAACAAAGATACGTAGGAGGTATGATCGTCTATCTTCAGCAAACCTACAGACAGGAATTGCTATTCTACAAAAATATGAACCGAATGCCCATGACCTATCGTATGCCCGCCTCCCACTCTCTTTTCTCTGTGTGTGTGAGCGCGCGTGTTTGTGTGTAGGTAGGAGGGCGATAGAAAGACAGAGTGAGAGAGAGAAATACAGAAGGCTTGTCCTTGCCCTTTACGGTAAGAAGCGAAATTTAAAGGTTTAGTCTTCCAGTGGGCTTAGGCCTCATTGTGCATGGGTTTCATTAAGTCGTTCTTTGATTTGGATATATTATATTTTATTGGTACTTTTTGTAGAATAAACTTACCCATAAGTTTTTAAAAACACTCACGCACACACGTCTTTTCACCTCTCAACTGCACTTTTATCTTGCCTGACGCACTGTGTCCCTCGTTGTTCCAGGCTTTACCGATCGCGGCTCGCAAGACTGAACGCACACCGACTGATGTCGGGCGGTCGGCCAAGACAGCGGGCACAACAATAAACACGCAACGGCCGACTCCTGTTCCCTGAGAAACACTCGCGTTCAGTCAACTCTAGCAAAACTATTAAACAGGGGTCTTGGAGAAAAGGAAGACCCGTGTGTGAAATCCGCGACTAGTACTCGCCATCAGAAGTGCCAACACACGGCCCCATTCCTCCCTGAAAGGACGTTCTTTTTCTTCTTGGTTGTCAGCCAAAAAAGAAATCTCATGAGGGGGCTCTTGGGCAAGAGATGTGCACCCTGTTGTTTGTGCAGGTGATGGGATTTTGATTATTTGTTGCTTAACGTCCCCTCACAAACTAGGTGCACATCAGGACAGTACGGGTGACCGGAGATGATTGATATGATAGCGGAGATGTAGACCTGGCTTAGATCACGCTACTAAAAAGGCCGCTGGCATACCCTTCATCAACGAGGTCAGTACACTGACCTCATTCGTTCATATTTAAATAATAGTCATCTTTCACTGTACTACCGAGTTGTGATTCTATCGGGAGATTGCAGGCGGATGGGGGGGGGGGGGCTCCAGTTGTAAGAATGTTCGATATACCATAAGTAATGCCGTGTTTTATTTCTGCCTTGTCGTCCTCTTATCGCCCGTTGTGTGAGAGCGAACACGTGACACGCCGCGTTATGACCAAATAAAAAAAAAGTTCTAGCAGATGACAGTCACACAGGGCTTTCATTTCTGACGGCCAAGCGTTATATATTCGTCTTTGATTTTCACGGTGAAATGTTTATTGGTTTTTGAACAATCATGTATTACATTCCAAACGGGCTTGACCGTAAAGTGATATTTGCGTGCTTTGATCTTCATAAAGTGTGGTCTAAGGTGGCTTTTTCAACAGGCTGGTCTAACTTGTAGTTAGTTTTTAAAGATGGTATATTTTGTCTACTTTCTGCAAAAGGGTGGTATGACTTGTCTTTAGTGTTTAAAGCCCAAGCGCCATTTATCTTTCGTAAATTCTTTAAATGAACTTGTCATGTCGAAGGTGAAAGCGTTATATTCGCCTTTTATTTCTGACCATAATACTAAGTTCTTGGATTCTGTGGCAATACAAAATATACAGCGATTTATAGTGATTTATACAGCGATTTCCACACGTGCGCACGCACGTAGAGACACACAGACACGTATGGGGTACTCACAAAAGGACTTGTTAGGAAAGGGAGGGAGGTAAGGGAAGAGAGAGAGGTCTGAAAACTTTTCGCTGAAGAAAAAAGCGAACTGTTAGACCCGACAGACGAAGTCAACAAGATGCACAGAAAAACTGCTTGAAACAAGGAAGTGACGGAGGAAGAGAAAAAAAAACGGAGAGAATGAGGAGGCGTGGGGAGTGTGTGTGTGTGTGTGGGGGGGAGGGAGAACAATAAAACTGGGCGGCGGTTTCGGTAGAAACAACTTGGACAGAAATAAAAAGACGAAACTGCAGGAAAGCGGTGGCGGCGAGAGAACGCGAAATGTCAATACCTCCGCTCAGACACGAAGGGCTGGCATAAACAAGGCCTCTAAGAACCGAGTCCTGAAACCATTCCAGGTTGCCTGCCCACCTGCTCGTTGTACGCTAACAATATTACTCGATACAGCATGACAACAAAGCCTGACATCAGCCCGCCTCTGTACCACACTCTAACCTCTCTACAACACTAGTTAATGCGGGGTTTACATGACGTCAGCCCGTCTCTGTACCAC
>SMGT01015882.1:253967-275747 GCA_004794575.1 Lanistes nyassanus | reverse complement strand
GCTCTAACCTCTCTACAACACTAGTTAATGCGGGGTTTACATGACGTCAGCCCGTCTCTGTACCACGCTCTAACCTCTCTATAACACTAGTTAATGCGGAGTTTACATGACGTCAGCCCGTCTCTGTACCATGCTCTAACCTCTCTACAACACTAGTTAATGCGGGGTTTACATGACGTCAGCCCGTCTCTGTGCCATGCTCTAACCTCTCTACAACACTAGTTAATGCGGAGTTTACATGATGTCAGCCCGCCTCTGTACCACACACTAACCTCTCTACAACACTAGTTAATGCGGAGTTTACATGATGTCAGCCCGCCTCTGTACCACACACTAACCTCTCTACAACACTAGTTAATGCGGGGTTTACATGACGTCAGCCCGCCTCTGTACCACGCTCTAACCTCTCTACAACACTAGTTAATGCGGAGTTTACATGACGTCAGCCCGTCTCTGTACCACGCTCTAACCTCTCTACAACACTAGTTAATGCGAGGTTTACATGATGTCAGCCCACCTCTGTACCATGCTCTAACCTCTCTACAACACTAGTTAATGCGGGGTTTACATGACGTCAGCCCGTCTCTGTACCACGCTCTAACCTCTCTACAACACTAATTCGGGGTTTACACTGACGGACGAACTGGGGCTTTAAACTGCTTAAAGTCGTACGAAAACAGTCGTAAACGTGCTAATTCAATCGCGTGCATTGAAATTTCCTTTTATTTATTAATAACTTTTATGAAGAACTTCCTTCTAACATTTTGCTTCCCCATCGAATTTTAGCACCTTAAAGCTTTGGGTCAGCATTCTCTTAGTTTTGCTCCCTAATGTCTGGAACTCGCTGCCTGCTAAACTCAGGGATGTTCCTTCACTTGCTCAAATCGAAACAGCTCAAAACCTAACTCTTTCGCCTCGCTTTCCACTGATTTCACTGAGCTTGTTGGTAACGCTGCGCTATGGGGCAAGAGAGAAAGACGGACTGCGAGTGGGCGATCGAGAATGGCGGTAGCTTTTTTAAGTGCGTCTTTATGTGGTCGCGTGTTGTGTGAGGATAACCTATTTGTGTTGTGACAGCTGTCGTTGTTTAAAGCCAGTTCAGCCCTTCGAAGGGAACAGCGCTGTACAAAAATAATTCGTTGTTATTGTTGCTGCTGTAGTCACAAATGACTTGTTTCCTGCGAGTGGTTTCATTAGACTTCGTCAAGCCGCGTGAGTAGCGCATTGGAAAATAGCAGAATGACAGATATATGTAATATAGTGATAACGTCGAAACATCTACGGCTGATGGACAAAATACAGTGCTGGGAGTTTTGTACACAGAGTACTCATGGTTGAGTAGCACAGACTAGGGGACATTCATACAGCCATGGAAGTGAAGTATTACTTACCTACATTACCGACAGAATATACTTCTCAAATATTCACGTATTATGCTCAAGTCTCTGAAGGACAAATGCAAGGATCGAAGATGACAATGGTTAGCGTCGTAAAAAAAAAATCTGTTCAAGGGAAGGAGAGAAACTGAAGACGTGGAGGAGAGATAACGCACACATGAAGGCAGGAAGAAATAATATAAGCCAGTAAGATTCTCTTTCCCGTAGGCCGGTAACCGCACGCACGCGCACAGCTCAGTGGAGGCGAGGTAACGGAGATACCTGGTACCGCAGGCCTCACAAATAAACACACCTCAGACTGCCTTGCCGGTATTGTGAGAATAGATTTCCGCTGTCCGGGAGGCCTGTCTGCGCATGTGTGAAAACAGCTGTCAGGCACTTAAAAACTAAATGCAGGAAATAAAGTACAATAAAACGTGCTTTTAAAAAGGTTGTTACCACAGCAGACTGAAACACTTTAATATTAAATTGTAAGATAACCTGGAAGTGAAATAACAGTGTGATGAAATGCATGGACCTCGTGAAAACTAGTGTTTCGTGTGTAAAGACTGGGAACAAGATGGGCAAATATATCGACCAGACTTTGCAGACAATGGACTCAAGATCGGTGTCTTAACAAGAAAAAACCAGTAAACACATCGTGGAGGAAGTCAGTAAATGCAACAAGTGCATGCGCACTAAGACTCCCGGACAGTCGGATAAGTATTCTCACAACACCGAACGTCCATTTCGTCTGCCGTTAAAAAGAATCTTGAGGTGTTACTTCGACCTGCAGCCGCAGTCCACAGCAAGGCAGTACACCTTGTCTGTACAGTTAACAACAGGTGGTCACATCTGACTGCATTTCTGGCTGCATGTCTGAACGCTGTGGGCAATGCTGGACGCCTTCCATTCACACTGTCGTGATAAACGTCTGACTGAAAGCCGAGGCACTGCAAAGGTTATCACACAGCAGAAAGAACTGCTCAGCTGTGCTCGCGAATGTTTACTGCCGCAAGATATCCTTCGTAGCGCCTCTACTTCCGTTTAGCTGCTAAGGTCGACAATCGATGTTGTCGAGCATAAACCCCAGTTGACCGTACTTCTGACGTCACCAGCTCGCCAACCCCTGCACGGCTTGCGTGACCACCCATCAGACTGCTCGCATTAATATGCTAACGTGATGGCAGGTACACAGCAAGTCCATTTTTCATCGTCCTTACGGGAGGTAATCAGATGCTGGTTGCTAAACACCTAGGGGTCACGCGGCATATAAAACAAAAGTCGCATTATGCTCACTTCAGCGTCGACAGCCCTAAGCACACACCACTTCACTGCATTGCGCCAAATACACAGTCCCACTAAATCGGATGAAAGGGACCATAAATGGTCCAACGAAACAGTTTTCTCTTTCAAGCCGATTGAATACCCTTTACAGACACACACTGTCGCTAAAAACTTGAGGAAGAAGAGCTTGTTCAAGGAAAAAAACCTTCGTGGGTGTTAGACTAAGATTTTAATGTATACGGTCAGATTAATTCTCTAAGACTGCTTTCATACGACTTGGATCCGCCTAATGGCTGTACCAGGCGGCAGTTAATATAGGGGTTTACGTACATTCCATCAAAAGCCATGTTGGCCACCAATGAATGCGATGCAACATACCAGTCAAATCTGTTTACACTGTTCTGCAAAAAATTTCTGTTCCCTGCTGCTTAAGGTCATTAAAGATGAAGGTAAAAAGGATCTGGTACTGATTTCTCTTTCAACACTCATCTACTGCACAACCACTGGCGTCTTGTGCAGTTTTGGCTAGTACAAACTTCATGGTCGCGGTAAGCAGAACGAAGTCAAACCCTCTGCACAGGGCGTTAGCTGACAGTTAATGCAGCGGGTTGGGTGGCAGTTAATACAGAGTGAACCACAATGGGATAGTGTCCCCCACCTCCTTTCTCTTTATCACTGTCCTGCAAATCCTATCTGGCGAAATAATTATCCCCAGTGGCAATGTACGCCTGGACTGAGATATGTTCTACACCCCACAGAAGCGCTCGTTCACTGTGCGTATTGCACGTGCACTTTTTCATGTGGAAAAGACATACAAACCCCATGCAACTGGTCCTAAGCCGAGCTGAATCAAAGCCAACGTTTGTACCCCATTTTCTGTTCCTTAAACTACCCGTAGGGTTGTTCGTGTGTTGACATGTAAGGCCACTTGCTATATATCAGACCATCCACAACCAGATGTTTAAACAGAAGTTTACAGTTTAAAATGAGTTAACAGTACGGTCCATTAGTATATAAATCATATCACGAATCATAACACACGTGACCGTGAAAAAATACGGATTTTTGAAACAAATCTGGAAATCTCCGACATATACAAACAGGGGCACGTAACCCGGGTTTGCCTACACTTTCATGACGAGCGAGCGGACTTTGGCAGCATGAGGGCCTGTCATCGGACTGCATGTGGGGTCACAGGGCGAAAAATAAACGCGTCTGTGACAGTCCGTGGTATCGTGACATCCTTTGCAGAGCCTCAGCTTCCGGCAAGATGCTGCCAACGTCTCACTCTGCGGTGCTCGAGGCTGGCGAAGGCATGCATCTTACCTGGCCACAGCGGTGCCGTTCCAACAGCGCGCGCTCTGCATGTCCTGCTCGTATTCGGCCGACTCCTGGCACAAGGTGTCTGCCATGCGGTTGAACATCCCCTTCGAGTCGTCCAGGTACTTGATCAGACCTTTGACCTCGTCGCGAAACTTGCTCAGCGTCTCCGTGGTGCGCAGCGGGAAGCTATCGCTGACCCCGCTGAGGTCAAGAGGCACGGCCCCGGGTTCGGGGCGCGCGCTGCTGTTGCTGGACAGACTCCGGCATTTGATCATGACCTGGGAAAGCACGAACACACACCAAGCCCACAGTCACAACACAATGCTGAAGAGGGCAGCGAAGCAAAATTAAATCTAAACTCTACGGGCTGGCGAAGCCACAGCGCAAAACTCTGGCAACGACTTCCTTGCAAAATAAATTTTAACAAGCCGCGTGAACAGCGTGATGTCATAGAGTGTAGAGATTGGCAGTAACGATGCTGCGCTTAAAGACAAAGTCTATGATGTACAACGTAAAATCCCCGTTATACGCCCTGAACGCTACTCACCTCATCGTAAATCCGCGGACTATCGTCCATGGCTAGCATAATGGCGTCGCTGACGTTCATGTCCATGTACATCACTAACCGCTGCAACTCGTAGTGGCCCATGGCTCCCAGCTACAGTCACAGACCACGAGAAAACATCTCAAAGGTTACAAAAGGTTCCACTGCAGTGATCACAACTTTGATTTACTGTCTGTCCAAATATTTCTCCATTCCCCGACCATCCGTTCTACTTTTTAAACAAATTTACCAGGAATGGGGAAATACGGTGACTCAAATACCCCTCCCAGATACGGCGAATTTTTCATGATTTTTTTTTAAAAAGTCGTACTCGAGAGGTTCCAATGTACATGTACTTACTTTTGTCCAATCCAAACTCGTATTACTGAAAAAGGTTGTCACAGAAAAAAAAACCAAAGAAAAAAATCACCACTACAACAAAAATCCCGACTAATGGACTTTTCAGTGCGCTAGCGAACTTCGAAAATCCCTATTCCGTCGGCTTTAGTGACAATTTACATCCCATCTCCTCCCTCTTTACGTTCAGTTCACCCACGCTAACCTGCGCGTTTACATCAACCAACGCCAACCACCTGCAATCACGCGCACGCGCCCACGCGAAATTCGAGCACTTTCACACCATAAGTCGGAGTGTTGTCTTAAACACAGCCCAATCTGGATCAAGTCGCCAAAACATTACCTTTAGAAATTATCTTCAGAAATAGCACTTTCTGATCAATACCCGTCTTGTAAAAATCCTCATATTGCGACTAGCCTTTCTTTCCCCCCACCCCCACCCCCCACCTTCATATTAAGTCCACATTACATCTTCAGATAAAAGAGCGGTAGTCAATGTTAAATGTCAGACGGGGGCGGCTTGTCTTGCTGACAACACAGTCTTCTGCATTCACACCTTCCCATATCGCCGTGTCGATAAAGCAAGACTCACACGGTTCGACCAGTCAAGCAAAACAACGGCAAAGTATATATGCAGCAGAAAATGGTGTTTGTCTCCTCTTAACCTAATCAGATCTTCCGGTGCAGACTGTGGAGTAACTGCGAGGTGCAGAACTCTCTTGGAAGTTAAATGCCTTTATTTTTCTCGCACAGAGCTAGTTCGTTCGTCAGACGATAAGACTTGGTAACACTGACCGAAAGCAGCGCAAACAGCAAACCTCTATATTACCAAGGCCACCAATAAGCTGCAACACCCGATGCTAGAAATGTCGGTGCTCACAGCTGCTGAAAACCGACAATTTTTTGTCACTTGTTAGCTTCCCTTGGGTCGTATGGACAAAATACAACACACGCACAACATGAATTACGGCACGTATGAAGCAGGAATTTTTATGTTCTATCATGGTTCGTAAGAGGGTTCACCTACACAGCGATCAAACCTAAGGATTATTCGACTCAAAGACAGTCGTTTGCTCACCTGCAGGTTTTCGAAGGCCACTACCAGGTCATCCCATGACGAGCTGATTTCCGAGACCTTTGCTAGGCAGCCCCGCATGACGTTCAGACACATCCCACGACACGGCCTGACTTCCGCGCCTTTCAGACTCAGCCCTCGGCAACCTGCACAAACCTGGGGCAGGGACCGCCGGAGGGCAGCCATTTGAACGATTCGCTCCGGAACTTTGTTACGTGCAGTACAAGACAATATATGACCCGCTTCACTGAAGACTACCAAAGGGTGAAATTTGTATCCCACTAATACATACAATGCCATTCTAGACCTACATAATTATGCTGCCTACTTATATAATCCATAGTATACCTATATAATCTATTGTATGAGCTATACACTATAATAAAGTTCTATTATTCATTTTATACCCACAGTTAATCCGTATAGAAGATCGTTTCATCTATATGACTGGAATTTGCTTTGTACACATCAAGCAATTGTATGCAACGAATTTTAGTTATACCATAAAAATTGTATAGGGATGAAGGGAGGGACAGGAAAGAGCAAAACATTAGCGCAAACCCCCACACAAATGCACACGCTCGCAAACACACTGCAGACGCACGCACGGCTGTCTCAACTACATCAAGCGCATCACACTGTACACGCACGCACGCACGGCTGTCTCAACTACAGCAAACGGATGACACTTGAGGCAACAGCGCACCGAACGTAGGAATCTGCTTGACAGGCCACTAAATCCTCCCCCCTCTCTCCCCCAACTCCGCCCCTTCCACCCCAGGTGTACACTTTTTCGAAGTCACCTTTGATGGATGTTCAGTTGTTTTCTGATTTGTTTTATTTTACCACCCTTTCTTTCTGGGTCCTTCCACTTTCATTCGCTCCTGTTCTCACGAGACGCGGCGTCGGATGCTGGCTTGGCGTCTAACTGTACGAAACATTCTTGCAGGAAGGTATCGCGTGAAGATCACGTAGAGATCACGTGCGCTACTCCGCGATGATGCCGGCTATAAATATCGGTCCTCGACCCGACACGTCGTCCGACGTTGTCTTGTGTTTTAACCCATTCGCCGTGCTTCAGGTGCGCAGACATTTCATTCGTCGTTATGAAAACGACACCCGAAGCCGAACCAGTCAGCCCATGTCTGTGAGAAAGGCGCTGCCCCGGTAGCCAAGGCAACCGCTGACGCTGAACATCTCCGCAGATGGGTTGGTGGGGTGGGGGGGGGAAGAGGGAGAGAAGCGGTGGTGTTGAATTACACCAGCAGTGAGGACTTTCACCTACGGAGTTAATGTCACTGCCCTTGCACAGCCAGGCAATCAAACCACCGCGGCTACTGTCCCTTCTTTAACATCCGCGGGGACGGGGACGGGGACGGGGAGGGGGTGGGAGGGCACTGGAGGTGAAACAAAATGGCGCATCTAGCAGACGCGAGGCAGGCACAGTGTTTAAACGCTGAAGGTACGTCCAAGCTGCCTGCCTCCGGTACACACATAAAACGCACGCATGCGTGGACAGCCGAACACGTATGGGCGATTCCCACACACACACACACAGACATTCAAAAACACGCCCGTGCACCAACAAGCACCCACAGATGCAGATTGCATACGCACATACACGGGAACGCATGCGCACACGCGCCCTTACACTGTTCGCCAGGAAGGCTGGTTCCTCGTTTTTCTGGGGTTTAACGTCGTGACAGGAAACTCGCGTCACATCATGGCGGGGATGTGGGGGAGGGGGGAAGGGGACCTTTCGGGAGACCTTCGTTGCTAACCCTTGGTCAATGAGGAAAATTTTTAATAGTCGGCGTAGGAACGAATGGAATTTGCACACTGTTGAACTGCACAATATAATCCTTTGCTACAGGTGGGTTCGAAACCCTAGCTTTGCCACGCGAGTCCGGTGATCTATCCAATTAGCTATGATGTCGGTGATGTCGGTCGTCCGAATGACTGTCGGCAGCAGATCAAGCACACAGGATGCACGCAGGCAGACGTGCCAACAAACCAAACCAAACAGGCAGATCCACAACCTCAACACCAACGATTCCTCCAACTCACCTGCAAGCGCACCAAGGCGTGACGACACTCCGTCTCCATGGACACGCTCTCCGTGCTGACGATGGTGTTGGTGAAGGTTTTCAGCGTCTCCTGGAAGAGCAGTGCGTGACGGAAGGACTTCCACAGATGGCGGTACACGTTGTCTGGCACCTCGCCGAACGGCCGGATCTGCTTCTCGTACTGCTGCAGGCACTCGTGGTACCCGTCGTTGCTGGGCCTCGGCTCGTCTGCAGACAAGCCGCCATGAACACTGCTTACGACGAGTGCACGCATGCGCACTATACCAGTCCGTCAGCACGATCGAGGTCTTTCAATACAGAAACGAGGCGTTAAGATCATACTGCCCCTCCCCAACGTGGCTGTTGCAATGAATTTTTATAAAGTACCTTTGACACAATAACGTTTTAACCCATGCTGCAGAGCTACAGCAATCGTTCAAGTCACACAGTGTAGTGTGCACTTGAGGGGGTCCTGTTTGTGGCAGTGACCGTGTATAGGGCAGTAGCGGAAGATGAAAGGTCCAGCACAAAACTAAAAGTGGCCCATAAGCGCTAAAAAAAATTATTTACAATTTAAAATGTCCTCCCTCCGGTCTCACACGACTTCAAGAAAACATTTGTCGCGAAATTAGTTAATCCATCTGCAGATAACGGTTTTATTCGAATTCAATCCACTTGTTTCCTTTGCATCTCCCTTGCCAGAGGAAAGTTAACAGAAATATCAAAAAATCTGCACAAGATGCGATCCAGCTTTAATGAATTACATCTGTGTGGGAGGGGGGAGGAGGGAGTTGTGAGAGGCGTGTCAGGGGTTACGTAATCGTTAACCCTGTTTCTGGTCTGCTGAAAAAAAAACTAAATAAAAAGCATCCCGTAAAATTATGTTAGTGAGGACGAAGCCCCATCATCTGTTGCCGTAACAAGGTGAGAAACCAGTGCGTGTCAGAAATGTAAAGGGCCCCAGGACGGGTTCGTGTTGGGGAAAAGGCCGACGTGCGCGTCCTGTTTAAAGACCTTACCGGGGCGAGCGGAGTTCAAGTTACAGTCCGTCTATCGAACAGCAAAGACAGCTCCAAAGGGAGCCAGACGGTCCACTAAAATTTCAAGATGCAGTGAAACACTGCTACGTCGTTCCTGCTCCCAGAAAAAGGTTGAAATTACATGCACGCTTCTTTCTTCATTTAAGACGTTCGACGTCCTACATTTCGACTTACGGAGTTCCCTGATCGGATTTGCCTCTCTAGAACTAGCCCCGGACCAAAACGCTCGTTTGGCCAGCTTCGTTCCGACCCTCACCTTGACCTTGGTTGCTGAGAACGTAGTCGAAGACTGCTGGGAACAACTTCCGGAAGAACTCGTTCACCACCTCCTCCAGGCCGTCGGCGTCTCCGCTCTGCAGCGCCCTCTGCAGGGCAGTGTAGAAGCTGCTCACTGCCGTCTGGTGCGCATGTGCAGGCACTTTGTGAAGGCGAGTCAGCACGACCAGCGTGCGGTTGCTGGCCTCAGCCGTCAGTTGGTCCAAGCGATCTGGCGACAAAAGCAGGCAGCTTAAAAAAACTGGGGACAGTCCCAAGTGAGGTCACGCACGCTATTTCAGGTCAGACAAGTGATTAAACCTAAACAACAGTCACGCCATGTCGTCATATCTCATCACCCCTCCCGGCGCACAGGAAAGTAAGATCTCAACTTCTGTCTCTCAATCCCGACGTGAACAAAAAAATCACACACGAGAAGCTTAGACACCTGTACGCTCTGACTGCAATTCTTTATATTTTTTCCCCAGGGGGTGGAGAGATTAAGGACCGGGAAGGGTAAAGAGGGGGCGGGGGCGGAGAAACGCAGACAAAACAAAACCAAAGAAGATAAGATACGCTTCAGCAACATGTCAGCTCCAGGAAAGTGCCACGAACACAACTGAGAGAACAGTGGAAGCCAGGCGCCCCAGGACAGACTCCACACTCCAGCAATCGTTTCCCTGGACATTACTTACGGTTTTCAAGTAATTGGTCCCCTGACTAATGAGAAACCGAGGTGGCAGCGCGCGCTGAAGCAAAGCTGACAGGAAGAGAAGGAGACAGGAGGGTTAGTTTGTGCACGGTGAACACCAGCCGAGCCCTGTCGAGTTTCATGTGTTGGGAAATACGTTGAAACACCCGGCAATGCTTCAAGCAAGGGAACAGCGCGGGCTAAACGAACCTTTGCAGGAAGACCACACGCTGCGACTAAAGCCCGTTGCCCACTTATCCATCACCAGGTTAATGAAAAACGCAGGCCTCCAGGTACCAGAAATATGTGGCACGCACGCGGGCCAGCCCATGAATGAATGCCCAGACAACTCTGTGTGTGCATGTTCATGTGCGTGAATACTTCTGCATGTACGTGCCTGTGCGAGACCATGCATGCGCATGTATTAGAGACCACTCCGTGTTGAAGCGTGCAAAAGCAAGTTCCGTTCAGTGCTGGCACGTCAATTAGTGCCACACGCGCACCTTGATTATTTCTAGTTTGTACACAGGCAGTTCACAATGAAATTTCAAATACAAATTATTAAAAGACATTTTCGTCATCATACAAAATCTGGTCAGTGTGACAGGTAACGTCCACACCAGATGTCTTCATTTTGCAATGTCTCATTATAATCCCGAGATCAGCAGGTGTTTTACAGCACTAATAGAAACAATTTAGCGAGCACCCATGCACATCCCCCCCCCGCCCCAACACAACCGGGGAAAGACAGAGGGTGAGAGAGAGAAAGACTCGTCTCGACAGGAAAACAAAAAAACAAGGAGACAGGCAGACGATGGGCGGGGTGGGGGTGAAGAGAACGCACGTGGCAGAGCTGCGGTGTGTCGTTCATCTGTGCCGGCTATTGGTACCCGTCTGTTACACACACACACACACGCAGGAATGCCTATCATCGCTCCACCTCAGATCTGGCTTTGAAAGCGGGACGTGCCAGGGGAAGAAACACAGGGACTGGCATAAATCATATCCCGAGCCTCGCATACCGAGGCAGCTTCTCTTTCTCTCATCCACACAACCGCTTGGATATAACCATACTGCTTCCCGCCTTTCCTTTCTGGTACAGACAATGCACTTCCGGAAACCTCTGTACGAAAAGAACGTAAAATTTCTCGTTAAATGAGGTTTTAGATGAGATGTTGACCATTCACGAGGTACTGTCACAAACAACAAACAAACAAAAAGTATTTTTAAACAGATGTTCGTACTTCTGAAGTAAATAAATTGCAGATAACGCATTACAGAATTGGACAGCACCTTAACTTTACGGTCGAAAAGGAACTGTTGCTCCAATCACTCGGAAACGTTGAAGTCCGATGTTTATGTTGTGTAGATGCGAGAACAGTCGGGGGTCATCACACACATCGTGGAAAAGTCCAGCCAGGGTTTGTCTCTTTCCAGTCTCAGGACGTGTCCCCTGTATCTTTCTGCCACCCACAGTTCCTTGCGCTGCACCGACATGAAGCCATGTGTCCACCACCCCTCGTCTCCCCCTCCCAGCCACCCAACAGCCAGCCCATGGGCCCCGCTCCACCTCCGCCGCTTAGTTAACATCATCTCCGACTCTTGCCACAACTCAGACATTCCCGCGCTCGCTCCAGACATTCCTTCCAGACATTCCACGTACATGCGGGCCGCTGTCTGCTGCTTTCCCACCCACTCACCCCCCATCACCCCACCCCCACCCTTTGCGCACTCTTGCACGCTCCCCCTTCCCCTCCCCCCCTACACGACTCCCGCCCTCCGATGTTCGCCATTCGCTTCCTCCGTCGCCCAGTTTCAGACTGCAAGAACCGCGCATGCACTGCACGTGCGCGTGCACCTGTGCGCACGTGTGCATTTCAGGATGCACTTCGGCCTGACGCCCTGGCAGTGGGAACTTTACAATCCGTGCGCGCGGGTGTGTGCGTTCCTTCTCTGCGTCATCGCGCGCACGTGCATGCACGCGCGCCTATACGAATGCGGGTGAGAATGGGCGCGGGAGACAGCGCGAGAGGAAGACTTGACTTTTTTTCTCACGAACATGTTGACAGTACACATCAACAGTGCCAGCACGACTGATAGGACGTCCGCACACATCTACAATACATTCCTCTTGCGGCCCTAGCCACCTAGCCACCTAGCCAGTCTCAACACTGATAACACTGTTGTGCAAGTCTGATCTGCCCCTCAATGACCATCATGCTTCGTCTTTCACATCCTCTCTCATGCGATCTTCACAGAGCGGCTGTGGCCCTGACAATGTTCAGACACGTCACTATTGCCACTCGCCGTGTTCAGAACACGCCATTCTCGGCAATCACCGTGTTCACAACTCACTCTCGGCAATCACCGTGTTCAGAACACGTCACTATCGGCAATCATCGTGTTCAGAATACATCACTCTCTGCAATCATCGTGTTCACAATACGTCACTCTCGGCAATCATCGTGTTCAGAACACGTCACTCTCGGCAATCATCGTGTTCAGAACACGTCACTCTCGGCAATCATCGTGTTCAGAACACGTCACTCTCGGCAATCATCGTGTTCACAATACCTCACTCTCGGCAATCGTCGTATTCACAACACCTCACTCTCGGCAATCATCGTGTTCAGAACACGTCACTCTCGGCAATCATCGTGTTCACAATACCTCACTCTCGGCAATTATCGTGTTCACAATATGTCACTCTCGGCAAACATCGCGCATGCCCATGCGCTTAGACTGTCCACGTGGTACACGACCCATCAAGAACCCACATCCCTATGGACTGCTGCTGACTTTTCGCTCCAAGCTTCCTTTTAAACAGCAAGGCGTTATGCTGGCCCGTACACCCCCTTTGCCCCAAGTTCAACGCGGTTTTCTGTGCGAGTGCGAAATGTGGCCATTTTGGACCAGTCAGCAGTCCGGCCCAAACAGATATTTGTCTTTGGTGTACCGCCATCCGAACTATTAAAAAAAATGGTATCGCGTGTCGCATGTCGGCCTTCACGCGCATGGTCCAACACAACCCCGGGGTTTACAACACTTAATTAGCATACCGTGAGCTTCTCTCATAGGGCATCCATTAAACGTCTCTGTTGAGCCATCTGCTATCAAATCAAAGTTTGATCGAAGCCTATACAGTTGCCTAATATTTTGCGAGCACTTACAACCAGTCTGCGAGTGAAGAGCATTGACTATGGTCCTAAAAACTCTGGCTATGGTCGTCCATCATCTGCCCGCTCAAGCTGTCTGGCATTACAGCAGGCAGAGGGGTCTGAGGACCGGCCCACAAGTCGACACACACGCAACGAAAACGCGACCTTACATGACGGAGCGGTGTGATTGTCTGTCGAGACATGACATCGGGCTATGGTGACACTCTGAGGTCAAAGCAATCTTTCCTACGGGTTTTGTCTTCTGTCACTGCTTGTGACTTTCGCATGTGAGAGAGAGAGCAAAGACTGAAAGACAGAATGAAAGAGAGAAGCGGTGAGAACACGAAGAATTAGGGACCTAACAATTCGCCAAATTTCTTTCCCGCCTATCGTTGCTGCATAGTTGGCTTATTTCACAAATACATCGTGTCAGCTCCGCAAATGCAAAGCGCTGCGTTAGCGACGTGACAATTTTTCACATTTGCTCGTTACTTTCTGCTGTATTTAAACTTCCTGCATTTCCAATTAACATACTGGAACATAGACGGTGTGAACGCCATCCCAAGCTGGCACGCCCGCCAATGTGCGCGTACGATTTCAAAATATAATTATAGTCATGGAAATATATCGGCTAAAAAATGCTGCATGGTTTTAGTTCATTCCTAAATTCCATGACTGGCCTGGATAAACGTTCGTTATCTCCTGTTGATACGAAACTTTACACGCAAAATACACAGCGAGAAAGGAAATGGCCTTACGACCTCTCTAACGACCGAAGTACACATACGAAAGCTCATGCAAGCCACTCCAGAGTCGTGACTTAGTAATCCAGGGAGGAAAAGACAGAAGACTACAGACAGAACGGGAGGGGGCTGCAATTAAAGAGCAGGGGAGACCAGAGATTAACCCAGTCTTTTTAAGACATTACACAGACCATCCCAGTGATCATCCACGAGGGTAAAGTCCCCCAGTGGTTACGCCCCAGGCGTTCCCTTCTGTTCCCCACACCACCCCCGGAGTGATCATCAACCGTACCCTCGTCTGTCGGATCCCCACCCCCACCCCGCCCTCACTCCCTCGATGGTCGTCACCGGCCTCACGCGATCATCCGCACGTGCCCTCGCGTCACCACCTCTTGTCGTTCTGGGCCAGACGAGCGGAAACAGTTCCTCCACCTCTGGGTGCCAGAGGCCGCTCTTTGCCACACCCTGTGGCCTTCTAATCTAACTACCTTCATCGCTCGACTGACACACTGCTGGCCAACGAAAACATCCGTAATTTCTTCTGGCTCACGTCCTCCTCCAAGAGCCACGCCAAGACCACTGACAATCTTATAATTATCTCTATTCTTCTCCATCCTCTTCTTTCTGTGGGCGCGTGAGAACCAGGAATGCACAGAACACGCGGGGACACGCAAACGCGCGCGCGCTCTCCCTCCCCCTCCTCTCTCTCTCTCTCTCGCAGAGAGAAGATACAAACAGATACCTTAGTCAAACTTACATCGAACGGTTCAAACGGCACAAACCGAGCTGCGAAACATACCCAAATTTCCGGTAGGCGACGTACCATGACTCATTTCATTTCGTTTAGTTATTTATTCTTCTTTTACCCTCAATGGGGCATGAAGACAAGACATAAGCAATAAAAGCTGATACGACATGTTCGAATGAACACAAGTCGTTTCAAAAACATTTTATAAGCAAATGTGAATTCTTTGTTTGGCGAAAGGATCTGGTGACGTCGGAGTTAGGATTGTAGTGTGACACAGACCTCTGAAGTCAACAGATACCCTGGATGTTGAAGATTTGTATCAGGAGATGAATGACATTGGACTACGAAGCCCAAGGAACTGATCAGGGTTGCGACTGTCGCCTGATACGTCATCTCGTTGTCACTGTTTATAACTAACGCTGTCTCCATCTCAATACCGGTCCAATACTATCGCAATGTAATCTAAATGTACATCAATATTTTTAATTCTCGGGTTAGTTCGGTTCACGAAGCAGGAAGACTCAAAAGAAACACAAAGCTACATGGCATCTGAGAGCTAACCGTGTCTTGGCAGAACTTGCCTCTCGCCTCTCGCGGAGAAAACAAAGTGGAACGCGAAGCGTTTGGCAGAAAATCGTCGTCACTTCACACGACACGCTGTGGGCACTGTGCCGTCAGGAGCTCATGCCAAAGAACAATGTCCTCTTTTACTAGTATAAGCGTTGGATAATGAAGATTATTATTGTTGTTGCTGTTTTATTGTTTTACTGTTCTATTTTTAGCCTACTGTGTCCTCGTGCAGTTCGAAACTGATTTCTCTCTCTCTCTCTCTGTCTTTGTATCCCCCACCTCCCCTTTTATTTTGATGTAAGTACTCTTTGTGGGTTTTTTCTGTTTCGCATTCGTCTTGAAGAATGGTCAATCGCCAAAAGTCTTACTGTCTTTCTCTCTCTTCTCTTTCTCTCTCTCTGTATGAGTGTGTGTTCTGTATTTCTACTTGGCTCGGCTTCCTTGTTCATACCTCAAGCGCATCTCCAATTATTCCTTTTAGCTGAATACTGTTTATCTCAAACAGGATAATACACAAGACAAAAATACTTATTACTTAAAGAATACGAACATCTGTCCCGTGTAGGACTCATTCTTCGATATCTCAAGACGCACAATTTTCTAACCTACGTCCGCCAACGTGGCGCGAACCAAAGCGATTCTGACTGCATGTTGTGGGCAGGACAAAATGTCAGGCGCAGGAAAGAACGGGAAGTGGGGGACTTTCATAAATAACATCTCTACTTAACCCAATCAAATACAGTCTTACATAAACAAGTCTGCGCACATGCGTCCTCCGTGGAAAAGGCCACATACGTAGTGCGAGTTTTACGCTCTTATCATTATTGTTTGGCAACGTTTTGCGAGAAAGAAGTATCGTGAGTTAGGGTTAGGGTTAGGGCTGAGGTCATTGCCTCCCTAGGCTCTGGGGTCGTCTCCCACGAGCGCCATAAAGGCCGGCTACTCGCCAAATGTGGGATCATGGGGCGTTAACACGATGACTTCCGGTCAAGCTGATGGACCTTTCTAATGGCTTGACCATGCGCAGTGCGAGTTTTCCCCGAAAGCTCATCGGATCGGGAAGATCACTGGTCATCCAGAGAAAGCTTCAGTTGTCAGTGAGCTGCGCGCATGGGGTGATACATGGTGAGTGCGCATGGGCATGGGAGGCCTTACTAGGGTTATGTTCACAAAGCTTTTGTTTTTAAGGTGCTGCTAGTGATCGCTAAATTGAGATTTAGCCCTCTAGGTCATGGTAAGTATTATGACAAACTCCCGTCTAGTTGTTACTGGTGTTGCTTCTCCAGGTTAACAGTTTGTAACAGAAAAGAATATCCTTTTTATTAAGACAGCGACGTCAACATTTCCTGCATGTAACTGATTACATTTTTTTTATCTTTTCCTTTACCTGCTTCTGAAACTGTTAGATCTGACCGACTTTTAATACTTTAAGCCTGTTCTCTACCATGTAATCGCTCTGTATCTCCTTACTTTATACAACAATATGAACATCAACAAACCCCTGAGATAAGGTAACAGTTGTTGTGTTTCATGGGTTAGGTAACGCGTCGTGCACAGCCTTGCTTTATTTAAAGCATTCCGCAGTTAAGTATTTTTCATCGTGCTGGGTATAAAGGGCGCAAACAGTTCGCGACTCAGAAACCTCTCCCTGCCTAATCCCCTGTTAGTGAACGCCCCCTCCCCAGTCGGACAGTCGTCAGCGCGAGCTCTCGCTGACAAAGGAGACTGCATGCCTGAAATTCCACAGGTCGACGAGAGTTCGAGACACTAGCTAGTCCTGTATTGAACTGCCCAGATTCCTTACCCAGACAAAAGAGATCCAAAGAGCTGGTAAATATAAAAACACACACACACACACACGTACACAATCCGAGCATGTCACACCAGCCTTTTCTGGGAACAAACACGACTTCACAGCCTTTAATTAGTTCAATGCGTCATCTGCTGTGAATTTGCGAATCGTGAGGTTACAGCTCCGTTTGGAGTCGTTTTGATCGGTTCGACAGACGAATGTAACAGTAACAATCAACAATGACAGGCGAGCTGGTCAGACTGGATACCCTGTTATTTCTTGCGTCTGAGGTGTGACTGTACTAGGTCTGGTCGACATTGCCGTTACATAATCCGACCAGATGCAGGCTTGCATAGAGGGTTAACACAGAACATAAAACAACATTAACGAATGAATTATGATGCCTACGAAATAAAGTATTAATCATACGCGACACAGAACTTTACATTCATCCATTTCCACGTATATCTACTGACAAAAAATTAATCAATCACTGGTAGGGGTCTCAAAAAGACATACAGGGATTTTTTTAAAAATCAAGAAGCTTGACGGACTAATAACTTTCGAAATTCACGAGCCCAATGAAACTTCTACTAGCTCAGGATGTTGCCTCTTTTTTTATGATTGCATGACTGGGGCAAAAAAAATCGATATGCCGATGGGCCAGTGATTTATTATTTTCAATGCCCCAGTAAGGTTTCTAGCGACTTGGATTGTTCTGGAACAATATTTCCCCAACCTTGTCATATTCTACATAAATCCTACCTTCTTACATCCATCTGTCATCAAGATGCCTCCCCTGGACAATCTTTATTCAAAAGCAATAAAAACAAAGATAAGGAAGAAAGAACGAAAGCAGGACGGAGGGCAAGAACAAAGAGGGAAGGATGGACACAAACACAAATACAACTGCACTCTTTCCCCCAACTTCTCCAGATACCCAATAAACAACGGCTATGGTCTACGAATAGCTCAGCGCTAACATTATTTATATGGTCGCTGAGTGTTGGTCCTCAATCCACTGTTATCCAGTCGGCCCCCTTTCCACTCCCAGATAAAAGCAGGAAATCCTTTTAGGGTCTTATTGCTGGCCAGAGATCGATAGGCGCGACTCGCCGTCATCAATAATCATTACCCGGGACTCAGACCAACAACCCGGGTGGCCTGGAAAAACACCCCGACCGCAGTGTCTGCAGCACCAGCTGTGTCAGCCTTTTGTGGCCAAACAAACCCCGCGCTGTCAACGCTGCAGGTACAGCCGGCTTTCTGACTACAACCCCACGAGCCAGACTAGCCGTTCTAAGCTACTGGTCAAATACGTTTGGATCACTTTGTGTACCCCTGCACCAAGCCCTCCTTCAATTCCCTGTAATCTACCAGACACAGAACACCCTCCCCTTTCCAATTCCCTTTTTTTTATGAAGTGGCACCTCCGTCTTCCGTAAGAAAAGTGAAAATAAATGAACAGTTTCAAATAGGAGATGAATCAAACGCTACTGCATGCGATACAGATTCGCGAGTTTCTCCAGCTGATGACGTCACTCAGCTCGCAGCCACTGAGATCATTCAGCTCCAAATTGACCCCGATGTCACGCGCCTCGAACCCGCTCGGGCAGTGACAAAACTGATGAGGTCATCCCTGGCTCACACCGCTCTGGTGAGGCCGTTTCGGGCATATGAGCGAGGAGGAGGCAGGCTATTCAATCCAATCTCCTGCTCAGCAACAGTGTCTGTCCTCCTCTCGTCCCTCACAGCTGGTGCCGCGATGGCCTGCTGGGCGTAATTTTGTCGGCGAAATTTCGGCAGTAACAGCCGGCGCCAAGTCCCGCCAGAACAGAACACCGGGATGCGTTCCACTTTGGAAACTCCCCAACGTTTCCAACGTTCAGATCCTGGCAAACGTTCGCTTTAACGGCGTACAGTCTCCTCCTGTCTGCCAGGAAGTTAACTACAGCGGCCATGGCCTGAGCTTTATCGACAAAACCAAGCACAGACATTTCATCGAACACACAGGATTTTGTTTCATACCTTGAGCTGCCTACAGGAATCAATTTTAGTACATTCGACGGATGACACACAAACGTAGCTGGCTTTCTGGTGCACGGGGTCTCGCTTACACCGAAGAACAAGTTATATGGCAGCAGGACTGGTGGTTTTGTCTGGAAGTCCGGCAAACACTTTATGCATTGCAATAATCAACACTTTTTGGGGCGGGGTCCTTGACAATACACATCACAGACGCTGTTGTTTCAGTAAATTTGTTCATCTTGCGGGTGTGATCTCACAAGCTTGCGTTTAGATTCCTTAGCTGCGTTAACTCGAGTTAATAACAACGAACGTTTTCCAAGGCTGAACGCGACCTCTTTGTCACAGACTCTGATCAGAAGAAACCAGCTTCCGTCTCTGGCAACCCCGCTACTGTGTCACCCCTCCTAGCCCAAACGTCTGTGGCACCCCGCTCTTACGTGTTTTATTGTAATCAGTTCGATCGACCGCACAGCGTTTAAGCGGACACAGGCCAAACCGAGGCTTGGTGACGGACAGCAAGGACGGGCAAACCTGACGTATTTAAAATCTGATTTAAACTATTAGGCGCTGGTGCCGGCCGGGAACAGACAGGTCGGAGGATCGGAAAATTAACCTGTCCGTCACAGTGCGTCAGCCTGACCGACACATCACAAAGGCACCCTGAGCATACACCAGCTGTCTGAGGCCTGGCTTGTCTTCCCGCCAAACTCACTGGCTTTGGGGGTGGGGGGAGAGAGAGGGGGTAGACAGGGAAAAAAAGGAAACGAAACTAAACGAATAGCAGCTAGCCTGGCTATCACACCAGACGCCTGAACCGATCCCATGCCTAGCCAAAGAGAGGCTGCGCAGGAAATTATAGCTGTATCTTCTGGTTCAGTGAACAGTATTTTGGGGGAGAGCTGAAAAGACGTTTAGGTGACAACAATACCCGGCTTTTTATGGACGTCTCACGGCTCAGGCGTCCGTCGTATAATTCACACTGGGAACCCGATTCACGCTCCCCATTCATCTTCTCAGAGTGAGTTGGGGGTTCGTATGCGCGCGCGCGCATTCTTGTGTATGTAGCTACCTTCCTGTGTTGGTGGCTATTTATAGATATACACTATGGCGCGATAAACACCTTTATGTATCGCACCTGGAGGGGCCATCTGCGTCATTTAAATATGACGTCAGCACTGTACAGCCTGCCTTTAAGAGTACGAACATGTGATGTCATTTGCAACTTCGTGCACACGGGGTCACCAGGTATGCGTTGACTGTACTGTCGCCCGTTCGGCTCACCAGCCGTCAGGAAGTCACCAACACCTACTTTGCTAACCCACTTCTCTCGCCACAACCAACCGCAGATACAGTCGTCTGCTTGCAGAACTGGCCTGGCGCAGCTTACTGCTCTCACTCGCCAACTCCACGGATTTCTCCCTTGCCGAGCAATTTACAATCTTGGATGACCCGCGATGAAAGCTCCGCATCAAAGGCACTCGCAACAACTACAAAACCGGGCATGCGCAGTCGATAGCAGAAGGAACCGCTACTGGAGCGCGGGGGTAGGGAGGTATGGGAGTACACAGACGTAGGGAGGTCTTACTGCTCGGTAGAGATGTCAGTCCGTATTCCGAACTAATGCTGTCGCTTCTACTTCCCCCAACCGTAAACTCTGTGTCTGGGTAGACAGCAGGGTGGCTGTGCAAAACCCCCCGGCGTGCATCCTCCACCAGAAAGCTGAATCTGCATAGAGTTTTCTCCCCCTATATCCCACATCGTTCTGCCGGGTATAACACAGAATACCACGCGACGACTCTGTACACGCACCGCTGGGTCCAAAGGAACAAAACGACCTGTATGCGCATCCGAGTGTGCACTTCATTTCATGCTGATCCGAGTTGTGTGACGTGAAACGCTTTCAAGCCCTCGCCCGAGATAGTGTAACGTCACCATCACGCTCAAAACTTCGCGAACTCTGACAACCTTAAGTCACCAGAAAGTTGTGCTCATACAATGTTCCAGTTTGACTGCCGTGTGCACGCAGTGCTGAGTAGACAGGCGGGAAATGAGTGTATTTGAAGAAACTCTCAAACAAAACCTAATGTAGAAGTGCACAAGCTACATCCTTTCTCATCCCCACCCAAAACATACAAACACAAACACACAACTGCAGACACCTGAGACTTCTGAAGAAAAAAATCGCTCAATCTGTTTACCTCCTGATTTTAACTTGCTTTTTTATTTTCTCTTGTGGGATTTCCCCTTTAAAAAACGAAAAGGAAATGTCTTTTTTCCCCTTGCGACACGGAGCAGGGAAACCTGAGAATTTAAACACGCTTGCACTGCAAGAAACATTTTCTCTCCTTCCTGTGAAGGGCTCAGTGAAAATCTCAAGAGCCGAAGGTTTCTTTCTGAGCGCAGGATCGGAAGTAAGCCTTCCCTTGCTTTTACGTCATTCCCAGGGGGAGCAACTCGTTTTACTAATATCAAGACTTCTTGTCCAAGCGAAGGACAGGAAAATTGCCAGATGCTGGAGTCCGGCACCAGAACCCCCCCCCCAAAAAAAAACAAAACAAAAACAAACAAAACATCCGCAAACAGTTATGAACAATCTCCAAGCTACGAGAATCTTTTTTTTTTTGGTACCTACTACAAACAACCTGAAACAGCTACCTCTACCACCAACAACAATACTAAAACAAAAACGAACCAAAAATACAACGCCACTGCAAACATCGTTTTGCT
>SMGT01015882.1:239110-250844 GCA_004794575.1 Lanistes nyassanus | reverse complement strand
AGCAAAATTGTTGTACGCCATTCAAAGAACAGAGCTATGAAACGCTGTTTCTTCTCACATAACCAGCCCCAACCAACCACCTCTCTCTCTCTCTCTCGCCGCATCTCCCTCCCCATCAATCTCTGGAAAGATGTCACTTCCTCTCTACTACTGCATCTCTCGTTCAAAACGGGGACTGGTAGGACTCTGGGTTTGTTCTTTACGACTATTTCAGTCGAAACGTGTGAGGCTGGCATCAAATAGCTGCAAATCGAACGCTGTTTGACCCATGCCCTCTGCATAGGATGCTAGAAACGTCTTGATGGGGGTGGGGGCGGGGAAGATGGGAAGATGGGAAATAAGTTCTGGACAATAAGTTAACCCTCTGACGGACCCTTTCCGGACAATACGTAACACCCTTTGACCGTCGCTTTCCGGACAATACTTAACACCGTTTGACCAACGGCTTTGGCGCGCAGTCTATGTTCGTGCTCCCTGGAGATCAGACCCTGGGAAGAGAGCAAAACACCCTCCCCCCCCCTCAGTGTCTGACGGTTCCTCTTTTCTTGATCATGTGCACTCAGGTGTTTTAACCGTCCACTGAACAAACGCTACCTGTGTTAATTCGTCAACCGTGCCTCCACGGAAAAGGTGAGATCGCCCACACTAGGCAAACACGGCAGTATTTTACCAATGCTTACTGGCTGCAGGTGAAGCAAGAGAAACGAGGGGTGGAGGGGTCTCGACTGGAAAACGGCCCTTGACGAGCGACTGCGAGTTTCATTCAACTTCCTTTTCAAGAAAACGTAGGAATGACATTGCCTCCCAGAAGGTAAAATTGTGGTCGGACGAAAATAAACAACATTTTTATTGTTCACGATTAGAATACTTTTGTACCCCTCTTTTCATTCGATTTCTCAAGTCAGACAGAGGTCAGCGTAAGCTTTCCACGCGCTCTGCACGTGGTACGTAAAGGTCACTGTCACAGCTGAAGACTAGCAGTCGCCTCCCCTTTTCTTCTGTCCTTTTGAGGCAATGCATGTGACAGCCTGGCGCAAAGGCTGGTTCTTTCTTTTGATTTAAAGAAAACGTGTCTAGTAATTACTACTGTGGATTTCAAGACGGCAGGTAGTGTCCTTGAACTTACAGTTTGAAAAATAAATTTCTAGTTCCGTTAACAGCCTGTACTTTGAAAAGTTCAGAAAAGGTCCTTGCAAGGACAAAAGAGTCAAATCCCTCAAGTCTTTTGATTCTTTTCAAGTAGGGAGCAATGGCAAAGGTTGGGAAAATATTGCAAAGTGCGAAGGGATTTTCGAATATTTGTGTCGCTGTGTCCCATTACAAATTCACTCGCACACACACACACACCTACACATGCACGTAAACACACACCCCTACACATGCACGTGCATACACACCCCTACACATGCACGTACACACACACCCCTACACATGCACGTACACAGCTTAACACACGCACGCGAATGCGTGATATCTCCGTCACATGCGAAAACCACTTCTTGAAGCAGGTGTTTCGCGGAAGGGTTCCTTACCGTACACTTCAGAGCGACACCTCGTGTGGACTCTGTACTTATCAACCACCTAGCCTGCCCTCTCCCCTCTCCCCTAGCCATTCAAACGGGCACGAGCTCAGGTGAACGCAGTTTCGCTCCTGAGGACGGTTCTAGGTCGGCCTGAAATTCTGTACCCTGGTCTGAACCTGCGGCACGACTGGTAATTAGCGATTTTTACCTCACGCATCGAAACTCCCTGCCTTGGCTTTCTCAGGGTCTGGGGTGACGTCAGAGGACAGGAAACGCACCACACGCACGCACGAACTTAAATGTGCACGCGAACACACACACACACATGCACGAACTTAAATATGCACGCGAAGGTGAACCCATGCAGACACATACACACATGCACGAACAGGTAGGGCAAAGTAGACACAGAAACCCCTCCCGCCCCTCGCACCTAAACAAGGCGTCCCCGCTTCCCAGACCCGACTTTAAGCAGCTACAGCAATGGCGGAGCCAGACGCACTAAGCCCTTGCCCAGTGCGTCAGATGCGCGTGCTGCAAATAGCTGACGTTAGTGAGGCCGAGCCGGAAAAGAGATCAAGAGGCAGTAGCGGCGAAGGGAGTGAAAAACGGGAGCGAAAAGGCATAGCTGTCAGTGTCACGAGCCGTTTTCCTTCGTTCCACGGTGCTCTGGCACAGGGTAGAGAGCGCGGGCTGTCCACCCCAATTCTACCTCCCGTCTTTCTCCCTGTCCCTACCCTATCCCCGAGCTCCCAGAAAGGATGTACCTGTACCAGAACGTCCTAATGTTACAGCCCAAAGCTCCGTCAGACCCTACTCCCAACGCTAACATAATCAGTCTATTCTCGAGATGGATTATCCGCGATCAAGGTATAACCCATGAGTGAAGTCTACAACACAGTAATCTGCCCTTGGATCTTACAAAACTAGTCAGCTTTCCAGTAACTAATAAAGGATCTGACATGATCCACACACATCCGAAAAGCGCTTGAAGTCCAAAGCAGAAGAAATTATTTCCTAAAGAAATAATAAAAGGTGTGACATAGATTTTAAAAAGGATTATGTACGATTATTATGATAAGACGGACAATGACTGACAGTCTTCTGAAGCTAAAGTCACGTTTGCAGTCGACGACAGAAAGAGGGAGTGACAAGAAGGAAAGAGATTTGCTGAATGCTGGACGAAAGCGCATCCACGCACGTGCGTACACACGCAACCTCACACGCAAGCGCACATATACACAAACGCGCGTGCGCGCGGTGGTCGGCATCTCTAACATAAATTCGTAAATCAAAATACCAAATGGTACGGAATGAACTTTAAGGTCACCCAAGGTCGGCAACAGCAGGTTGCTCTGCCTTCTTTCTGCGCCCCCAAATCATTCCCAGTCCAACCCGGGTAAATCTGCTGTTGCAAAATAAAATGCCGAAAAAGTGCATGTAGATCTGGAAGGTCAGAGGCTTTAGACCGTTAGCTTTGTCGGCAGTGACCTATGTATGACTGAGGTACATACCGTCAGTAACACTCGCGTCGGAGGTGAACCCATTGCCACAGACGATGGCGTGTGTCGAGGGTTTTCAGCGAAACAAACTTTCCGCCGCTATCTTCACCTTTCGATTCTGGCTGCTGGCAGGCTGCGGCAAACAATTTACTGGGTTTTGCCACAGACAGAGAGACAGGCAGACACAGACCGATATATATATATACTAGCGGAGCGTTTCTCGTTTACCTATAAATCTGCGCCAGGCGTATAGGATGCAGATTTTGAATAAGTGGTTACGGATGGTTAGAATTCAGAATTTTTTTTTTAGATAAACGGACGGTCAGAACGACAAAGTGACAGAGCTTCTTTATTCATTGAAATGAGATGCAGGAGATACGGAACGTGCTATTTAGACAGACAGGCAGGCAGGCGGGCTTGCAGGCTAGCAGGCAGACAGACAGATTGTAAAGAGCACATGTGCATCAGCAACAGAAAACAGACAGACAGACGAGAAATAGCTTTCAAAAATTTAAATAACGATCCTAGAAGTCTGTGCGCTCTGCGACTTAAACTCGGCGAACGATCAGTAGTGCGAACATATGTGAACTGCTTGTGGCTTCAAAGCAACTTTTACTCCTCTTTTGATTTCAGTTTGATGCAAATTTATTGCCCTCCGACTGGAACCCTGTTAGCAGTCCGCGCGAGGCCCATCGTGCGAGCGGCAGGCCAGCACAGCGGGCGGCCCTGCCTTTAATGCGGTGAAAACAACTGGCTCCTAATCGATCTATCGGCGGGGGATCAGCTGTCAGTAAGCAGATAAAGCAATGCCGCATGCATAAGCAAGAACCGGTTCTCGCCGTTGTATTGCCAGGCGCCAGCCTGCTTCGGCATCTGTCTGAATAGGCCGGCCTGCAAATTACATCATAATGCTCCCAGAGCTCTATAGCCTGTGTAAGCTTTAAATCTCTCCTCCCTGTTCACCCTCCCTCTCCCTTATCTCCCCCACTCTCTCTCACGCGCGCGCGCATCCACACACACTGTTATCTATATCACGGACGTTCTGGGACGGAAATACCCCCCCACACACACACACACACAAATTAGTACTGGCGCATGAGCGGGACAGAAACATACGTGCGACTGAAGCCGAGACGTAACAATATGGACACGGAGGCATACGACGAGATACGGCGAGATACGACGAGATACTGTTAACAGATCGCTTCAAAACAACAAATATTTTTGGTGGAACATTAGGTTTAAATAACAGCGTATGTTACAGTGTACGTACATGCACATGATAAACAGGCTCAGGACTGGATTTAATACTCCTTGAAGCTAAATTTATCCTGTGTATTTATAAATGTAAATGAGAAATACGGCAACCAAAACAACCTTCCGTCACCTACCTAAATGAACGATATGAAGCAGAGAGGTTAAAAGCTACTATTAATGTGAACATTACATAAAGTTACATTATAGGGGTCTGGGTATATAAATGTTATCAATATACATGAGGTGTGTGAAAGATATACCTGATTGTATCGATGACATAGGTAGCAAGTAAGTATAGCTTGGTGCCTTTGGTAGAATTAAGGCATCAGAAACAGTTTTTCGCCATTAGCATGTTAGCTTTTCTTCAAATCGTAATTCTGCCTTATCGCAAAGCTCTGAAGCTCACGTAATGTTTCTCATTATCAGCGTCTTGCCTGTGACAGCGTCGTAATACAAAGTGCACCGACGTTGAGAACACTAAGTAAAGATTGTCTCGTGACACGTTTTAGGTCTTAGGGGAGAGGGGATGTAAGAGACCCCCACTTTTCTATGGCCAGTATCGTGAGGACAGTACCCATCTCCTCTCCCTTGCCAAAACACCAAACACTGCAAACAAATGAGCTAGAAACATCAACTAAAGCCAGCACTACACGACTGGAATAAGTACAAATAATAAACAATACCCCTACGCGCAGACAAATTTCATCACTGATCCGAATTCGAGCAAGAGCTACGCCGCACAAATGTTCAGTCTCCATTGAAGATTGAATCCTATTTTGATGAAACAAACTTTTGACTGGTGGGAATAGTTTCTGGGTTGCAGTACTTCCCCCCACCCCACCCCACTCAGGTGGGTTGTGTGATGCAGATAAAGTCTACTCTAGTTTCGCGATGCGATATATCATCACTCCAATCAAGACTCGTTTCATCATGTTTCTTCGGCTTCATCTTTATTTCATGCGATCGAAGGGAGTCCGCGAGGGTGAACCGGTGACCGCTGCCTGTTCCCGGACCTTGAAGACCTCGTGAGCGCGTGCTTAGAATGGCTCTGGCCAAAGAAATCGTCTTACTATTCAAACACCACACCGTCTGTGGCTCGATCCCGTCTCCATGGTCCCCGCAAATTCCCCAGGGCCCGACCAAAGCGCACGGCATGCACTATTTGTTCCAGAACGTATTCTCCGCTAAGTTCGACGTTACGCAATGCACGGCGGTCACGCGCCATGTGGAAAAAGAAAAAGGAAAAAAAAGCCAGTTCATCTCGGAAACATGCTTTGCTAAAAGATTTCGATAGTTCCGAGAAGATAAAAGGAAATAGTTGTTAATCAAGTTATAAATCCGGCTCGCTAAGTGGGCCATGTTACGGCGCAGTTTGCTCTGTTCGTAAATCGCAAACCACTCTGATGTGGGAGCTGCCTCGCGTGGTGTCCGGCAGAGGAATGTCGGGCAGGTACTGCAACTTTCACCTGTCAACCGCGGTGGTCCCACATAACAGACCATTGTCTGTCCGCGTGATTGAGTCCACGACACGGTCTTTTAAAACCGCCCGGTTATGAGAAAGCTATCGTCGCTGACCTGACGCGAAACAATATTTTTAAAATCCCTTTTTAAAAATCTCTGGTTGAATAAGAACACCGCTGCAAGGAGCTCCGATAATCGGGGTTCTATCTGCAGACACCTGGAAGACAAATGACCATGTCAGGTAGAATCACAGACCCGCGATTTCTCTATGGAAACCTGTCCAGATATTTCCGACAATGACTTGCTGTCTCTCACTAGGACGCGGAAGCTCAAGTAGCCATTATGTCGTCATTAGAAAAACTGGCCGCACAGGTAAGGAGGCCGCCACTAGAGTTCAAAGAAAGGTGACGTTGGTTGAAAGAAGCGCAGGTGGGAAACAGGGCACGCAGTGCCGGGGAAGCTCGGAAGTCTTTTGAAGACCTGTCGCAGGCTAGACTGATTTACGCCTACCAGATCGCGTACCAGAAATCTCGAACCAGAAATGAAAACTCCAGGTGGTTTCGAGAAGTTTCGGTCGAGATTGGAGCTGGCAGAAAATCAATTACAGCTTAAGCTGAGGTTACACGGTTGGTCAAAACTGCAGTAAACCAGTCGTAAAGAACTAATCCAACCGTCTATAGCAAAGACTGTCTCCTGTCGGTGAACAACTTCTCTGCAACATGTTTCTCGTTTTTTAAGCAGTGTGTGTGTGTGTGTGTGAAACAAAGAACTTTATTTTTGCAGTATAGAATTGTACGGTGTTGTGATTTTTCCGCCGTCTAGTTACCTACCCAATCAGGAGGTAGAGCAAATTGTTACGGCCGACCCAATTGGCTCGCCAAAACAGCCAGGAGAGACCGCGCGGTGGAGCGGGGAAGGTAGCCGGCTGAGAGCGAGGGGAACCCGCACCCGTCACCCTGAGAGGGGGTCGGCTGCGATGTGGGGGGCGAATAACACTCCGGGCTACAGCTTACCACCTAGAACGGGTAGAAAGCCCATTCGCGTTTTTCTGGCAAGTCCGCGCTCAGGGCTATATAGGCGCCCGACCGCAAATGTTAAGGGCCGAAATGTGAAATGCCGATTGCCGATTGCCGTATGCCGATTGCCGTATGCTCAAGGACGAAGGTATTACAGACGAGTACAGGCATTATCCTCGACGTGGACTGAGAACCAGCAGTGCTTCTGCAACAGGGGTGACTCTTGCCAGTCAGGAAAGGAACTCGGGCATTTTGGACCGGTGTTGTGATTGTGGAGCTGAGAGACGTGGCGTCTGCGGTATTCCTATCCAGCATCGTGAAAGTGAGTTTACGTACAGTGTAGGACACGACCGTAGCTCAAAGCTCGAGGAACAAACTTAGACGATAGTAAATCAAACTTGTTGATTTGTCGGTTTGTAGAAACGGTTATTTCTTGTGTGATCGTCGGTCGATCTGATTGTGTGTTAAGACGTCGACGTGACGTCATATTCAGAGAGGTTTTAGTACGAAAAGGATAAAGAGTTCTTGTGTTTACCGAAGGGAAGTATCGGTACGGTAAAATTCATAACCCGGTCAATAACGTGTGCGTGTGGATACGTATAGCGTAGCTGGGATGAATATATGAGAGTGCGAGTGATTGTTCTCCATGTCAGTAGATGTATATTGGAGCATCATTCCTTGTGTAGTGAAATATTCTGTTGTAACTGTAAATAAATAGAATAGTGTATTATCGCTGCCCTCTTTTATTAAGTTGTGCGCGTGACAGGCAAGGGGGTGGGGGCTTGAGCCGATTGGAAAGTGATTAAATTAGGCAGCGATTGCAGTGNTAGTTTCCCCCTTCTTGACACATTTTTATGTTGTGATAACTCTAGTCAACGAGCAGACGAGTAAAACACATAAGCGCCATACCCCTAGACACGACAGAGAGAATACCGCGACATACAGCATCAAGCGTAATTTTTACAACCAGAATAAGCTTTGAAAAAAAAGCTGTTTCATTAACAACCTTGTGGGTTCACATATGTTCACGTTTATCTAATCTTAAGGTGTCAAAAATTTCAGCAAGCTGTCATCACTGATAGCTTAATTATCAATGCATATTCAAACCCAGAGAACAAGAGAGCAAAAGATTAGGTTAGAACGCGGCTAGAAACGGGGTCAAAGCTCAGTTTCCATGAATATACTCAAAAAACACCCGCGGCTACATGCCTCCAGCTAGCAGCGCCCCTGCTCTACCTGTTGGGGGTTGGGGTGGGAAAGACACCTACGTTGTTAAACCACACAGCTCCGCGTGGATTTGTTCGCGTCTACAGCAGACCTCTCCCGATCCCAGCCGATTCTTTCCTGCAGACTCACTGGCCAACCCCTCCAATAGTTTCTCCAAGACGTAGCGCATGCAAAACTGATGGAGAAACGCAGTGTGGGGGTGGGGGTGAGGGTGAGGGGAAGAGCAGAGTCGCTCGCTCACAAAAATTCTCCGTAAACCTCGCAATTGCACGCACCACTGAACACGAAAACGAGTCGGCAGTCCGGAGACAACTTCAAAACAGCCTCGCGCCTTCTCCACTCTGCCTTTGCCGTCTCGCTTTGCCAGGACTGCCGGCGGTAAAGGTGAAAGTCATTTCCTCACCTGCGGCCAGAACGGCTAGCTATTTTCTGCTCTTCGTCCCTCAGCCTCCATGTGTGTAGCGCGGGCTTGGAAGTTTCCGCATCAGAGGGTGTAGTCGTGATAACTGGAGCTCGTAACTCGAGTTTTACGTTGCGTGCAACTCAGCAAGAATATCCTCTTGCAAGGCCTGGCCCCGTGTATGAGTGTCGTCAGTGGAATAAACCACGTAGGTATAGAGAAACATCAGTGAGCTGACGTACTGAAAAGAAAAACCCACAGGAAGGGATTCCTCGCTGGAAAATCAAAAATGCTGTCGGAAAAGGGAAAAGAACCATTTCGTTTTGCGGGACTCAATAAAACTGAACTGCAGAGGGAACGCCGCTGTTTCTCCTAATTCAGTTCACAAACTGAGCAGTCGGGTTGTTGCGTAACTTCGAAAAATGGTCGCCCATTCCCGTGTGGTACGCCTCGACATAGCGGGAGGGTCTTGCAAATCTCACTCTCTACCTGCCTCGCTCGCTCTGTCTCTGTCGTGTGGACGCGCGCACCTCTCTGTACCTCGAGTCACTTATTCGTTCCTGTCATCTCAGCGCACCTGAGCGGCACCATTCCATCCACGGCTGCATGACTGAAGACCTTGTCAGGACATCCCGCGAAACTCAAAGACAAGCAGCTGGCAAGCCATCCAGCTACATGACAGAGTTTGACAGGGTTTTCTTTCCCCACAATTTCGTCGCACTTCCTTTTGATTTGCAAAACAGTGAGACTGCGTCATACCAAAAGCTATTGATTAGTAAGTACAACTCACGCAGAAGACATTATAAATCAGCATGTATGCGCGCGCGCACGTGTGTGTGTGTGTGGTGATGGTAAGGATGAAACAGTTAACACAATGCAATCAAGCGTTCATCCAACATATAAAGCGTTTGACTTCAAAACCAGTTCTGTCTTATCTTGTACACTGTAGTGGTCTAACACCAAGTTCTTAAAGCCCCACCCTATGATTCGAACCGTGGGCGCACGGAAGTTTCAACTTGAAGGCGGTAAAACTTTGGTGACCTCTCCCTGCTGGGCGTACGGCCCGTGGAGTCTGCTTTCCGATATCACACAAATTGTAAAAACCAATCACAATACACAAGTTGTAAAAACCAATAACAACACACAGGTTGCGAAAAAAAAAACAATTCACTTCATCTTTTCAACGCACACCAGTCGTCTCAAAAAATAAGCAGCTCCCAAGAGGGGCAGCTGGTTGCCTGGGAAAACAACTGGCTGCCTGCCGGAGCTGAATGTATTAAAGAAAATAATTTGCCTCAGCAAAAAAATTGTTGCCGTGGCAAACTGGCAGGCCTGAACACCTGTGTTGTTACAGATCCTCGCGCATGTCGGGCTTAGGTGGAACACGAGCTAGCGACAGCATGCGCGGTTTACAGGAAAGTTTATGCACGATTTACTCAGCGCTCAAAACTCCACGCTGCACAGCTACGCTCTAGGTCACACGCGGTGAAGTCTGCAGACAGGTCACATTTCACTGACAGGAAGAGTTGTGCAAGTCGAGTGAGATACCCGGCTCTTTAAGGCCCGCGGGAAATGACGTAAGCTGACTTCATTTGTGACGTCCTCGGGTGCGGAATACATCTTTCCTGCTGATTACCTCATCGCACCTGATCCTCCAGCGGTCTCCACAGTACTCACGAACTCTCTGGACCGAAGCCAAAGTTAAAAATAAACAAATAAGACACACACATAAACTGGAAGGAAATGAACGGGTCAGGGAGTGCTCTAGAGGGCTCTAAATCTCATTTCTCTTGGCGAATATTATCACAATTCTCCCCTTCTGTGTGATCTGAACTCTCCCTGCCTCCAAATAACGACACACAAACTTTACAGCCAGGGCACGTCTGTTGACAAACGACAAAGCCGAAGATGTGCAGATCCTCCCGAAATGTTCGCCTAACAATAAAAATGACGATAAACTGACTTTGATAGTTCTCTGCCTGGCCTCAGTACAAAATCAAATCCTAGAAATGGGGTTTTCTATTTTTAAAAACAAGCATCTGGGTGCAAAAAAAAAATGTTATAACTTCTCTTGAGGGTCTCTACCCTTCCTGCTCGCACCTCCACCCCCTTCCGAGTTCCACCCCGCTGTTTGAGCAAGCTGTCAGTCTATTCGACAAAGCCAAGAATCTGCCCACAAAAGCGACAAAGCCAATCAGATCTGCTTCCTTTCTCAGGGCACCGGCCGCAGAACTAGCAAATTTTAAACCCTTTAACAACGCCAGCGATGCACGCCGCCTCAAACACCGACATGGACAGCATCGAGCGCGCATGCCCGACGTTCCTTCACTGCGCATGCCCGACGTTCCTTCACTGCGCATGCCATCTGAGGGCAAGAGAGAGCACTCCACCCCCCGCCCCAGCATTTGGAAATCAGAGCAGGGATTCCTGGATATTTTTTTTAATGCTGGAAACTGGAAAGGCTTGACTGAATAGACTTACTGATTTTTCACGTTTGTAGCGTATTTATTTTTTCTCGTAAGACTCCTAATAGCCTCAGTGATCTATTCGTTAAGGTGTCTGCTTTTGAGGCAGGAGACTGGTGGTTTGCACCCCGGCCGCGTCATACCTAAGACTTACAAATTGGCAATATAGTAGCTGCCCTGCCAGACGCCTGGCACTATATATAGGGAACAGTACTAGGATTCATTAGCCCGGTGTCAGTATAATGTGACTGGGTGGGACTGAAGCCTGTGTTGCGACAGCAGTCCCACGTGTGGCTGCAAATAAACTTGTCTCAAGCAACACCTCATTGCCAGAGGACGTGCAGCAAACAAACATAAGATTCTTACTTTACTGCCATATCGTATGATTATAACATATGATCAGACACTTGATGGCTCCCCTTTCGCAATAAAGCACCGAATACATCTCGCGCTCTCTCACCTTTGCCGAAGACAAAACTCATAAACATACCTGTCCCCTTAATCCAGGTCAAGGTCGCAACAACTCCTCACTAACGGTGGTCGGTTGTTGATTTTAGAGTACTTCCAGGACTGCGAGCTTTACCCTAAAGCGTCTGCCAGTTTAAAAAATGTATTGGTTGAATCAGATGGCTACTGCACGGAATAATCATTGGCCAGCTCAGGATTCGAACAAACTGGCTTAAATACGCGAGTCCAATGCTGTACCAGAGCTTAAAAAAACCAGACCGAACAGGTCCAATTCTGTTGAACATGTGGAAGTATATTATGGGTAACACAGCACCGCAACGCCACTAACACTGTTTCCAAACCAGACGTCCGCGCGCATCTTTCATCGAATTCTTCCCTTGCTGGCTGCACTTCATGCAAGATGCCAGCTCTCCCC
>SMGT01015882.1:210944-224149 GCA_004794575.1 Lanistes nyassanus | reverse complement strand
CTGGGGAGGGGATGAAAGAGGAGGTGGGGGGGTGAACTCGACGAAGCCGTCTCAACTAACGCGACACGAGCGGAACCTGGCTGTCACGTGTTGTGAGACGAACGTTAATGACACTTCACACCTGTGAACGACTGCGCTGGCTACAGCCGCAGGAATGCCATTCACGAGCCTGTGAAAAACAAAATCTCACGGCAGAGCACCTGTCTGGCCGTCGTGTTAGCACCTCTCTCACGTCAGTGATAAAAAGTCCAAAGCGCCACAGTTTAACACAGCCAATCTGACAGGGGCTGCATTTATTAATTGGCACGGCAGTTCGCAGCACCCACGCGGACCTTCGCGTTGATCTGTTTTCATGCATGTCTCTGCATAAGTTCGGCTGCTGAAAAACTCGTTCTCAACAAATTCTTTGAATCGAGGTTAAAAAATGAAAGCTAGCTAATTCTCCTTATCCTTTTGGCAAGGCACGCGTGCCCTACGCACAGAAATAGGAGCTGCTGTTAAGGCCACAATGCCCTTCACCTTGAAACGGGAGCTGGGGCTGGCAGGTGAAGGGGAAAACTTCTGGTTGGCTCAAGTATCACAACACCGTGCTTAGAGTGGGGGGAAGGGGGTTACCATCAAGCGTGCACTTCTCGTTCTCTGGGGACCTGCTGTTCGACCATCAGTTTGCATACCTGTCCGTTTCCACTCGACACCTACTTCTTGTCATAGGCTGAAAGTCAGTCTCTAAAGAAGATCCACTGTGAGTCAGTTTGCACGGGGACCACCCGCTTGTCAGTTTGGACATTATCTTAACACCTGGCGCAACAAGCCTTACAATCATTTAGCTAGAAAGCGGTAAATAAGCTTTGCCATGCTTCAAGCAGTTGAACAGCCGGGGTTTAATCTTCTTCCGTAAGCAACAGTGCTTAGAACCCCAGTTCATCCTGCAAATTATGGTAACTTGAGCATGAGAGACCCGCGGCTATTCCTCCAAACACAGCACTGGAGACAGGTCACAACAAAAGGATTGGTTAGTGTTTCTTGCACGCCTGGCACGGGAAATGAATGTTCTTCAGAAGCTATACATTACCGCTTCCTGGTACAACACTCGAACCTCAGGGGTAAAGCTGTTTATTAATGTATCACCGCTCACCTGGCCGAGTCCTCCATCATACCATCCCATTACCCGCACTGTTACACCAACTTTGTTCACCTAACTTCGATCTCGCTTGTCGTTATCAGTTTTCTGACGATCCATCACAGATCTCAGGACGTCGTGTTCCTGTATTTTATGTATGAGTTGCTTTGCCTGAATAATTAAGGACCGTCCAGGAACGCCTATAAAACTCATCAGACAGCTTCTGGTCCGGTTGCAAAGACGGCCGTAAAACACGCCATCAGGCCATCTGGTCCGAGGTGAGCGAGTTGGAGGCGAGTTTTCTTGTCCTGCGGTCCAACGAAGGAGGTCTGATGTCACCACCCTCGCTCTTTCTCGCGTCTGATGAACTCGCCTCAGTCTGCGTGTCGAGAATAACTTTGCACAGAACGCGATATTGCAGGTGTAGCTAATTCCCAACCACTGCACGTCAATGTCATTCTCAGTCTCGCGGGCGCCAGGTACCGTAAAGGCCATTGCACACTAGCGTCAAGCTATGCTGTAACATAACGTTGTTTTGAGTTGTTCCTACATTCATTTCACAGTCTGTCACGTGGCGCAAAGGTCGGCGCTTGGCCCCAAGACAGTGAGAATCGTGGTTCGTGGGTTCACGCCTCCCTCCACCACGTGTTTTCTCTGTATGTAAAACGCGTTTACAGGCCCCGCGGCTTGCAAGATATACATCTGGTTGCTAAATCGGTCGAAAAGACCAAACCCAACGTGCAGTGCATATTGTGTCTCACCACCCCGTACACAAGGACTACATCGTAATGTCAGACCCATGCTTGCTTTTTACACAGACCCCAACAAGCAACTCAACAAAAGACGTCGACCAGCTTCCTAAGCCGACACGACACTTTACGAAGACAAATCGAAACTTTACATCCGCGTTATTCTCAGCATCACACAGCCAGTCGTCATCAGCAACAGCAAAGACAAGAAGCCCCGCCCCCTTGCACCCCTCAAGCCTCATCTCCAGTCGTCGATGAACTCAGTTCTGGCTCCAGCTGCTTCCAGCATCCCCCGCCCCCTTTCCGACACACACGCACGCACCCATCACTTCCAACATCACATGGCACTCCGTAAACCATCCTCACAACAAAGCCTCACGTCTAGCAGGCTATCCCTGCTAGAAATACTTTCCGACAGCGAAACAAGGCCACATCAGGCAATTACAACAAACTGACAAGCGCAGGTAAAATAATTGCTTGCAGGAGGCATCCGCGCGCTCTCTCCCCACTACCCCTCTTTCTTACTTGTTGCGCATGCGTCTGTTGCAATGACATGATTAATGTAATATGTATTACGAAGCACCGGCTGCCCCATCCGCGCACTAAGTTCACAGCTCGTACAAGCCATTTTAGACCCTAATCAAGGCGGGCCAAGCCCGAAGAAACTATTGCTCAATATGCTGGCTGGTATTTCAATCAGGGCAAAATCGGAAAATGTCAGCTCATCCTGTCGCAATTCTCAGCGCCTCCATCTTCGTGCAAACTGGGAGTGAACACCGTTCGGACAGTAGGGAACTGATTAAGAAATACGAACCATTCCTATGTCTGTTGACTATCAGGATTTGTTTGGTGTTGTACCCCTAGCCAGCAGCTACGGCAAGCGGCCGCCTCTGTCAACAGCCGGTCTGTTGTATTAGTGAGATCGACTCCAAACGGATCTGTCACGATGCGGAAATTCCCGGTGAGCGACTTGTCACGACACAGCTAAAGGCTACACAATCATCTTGGCTCCTGTAAAGAAAAAAGCTAATATGTTCCGAATGTGTACGTGTCTTTTAATTCAATGACCACGTGGGATGTCTTTTCCCTATGAGATCTCTTTTGTCTAATGGAAGAGTCTAGTCCTGTTCAATACAGGACTATGGCTATCAGAGAAATTAAGTGCCGCAGGTGAAATCACCTGTTTCATCAGGAGGAATCGCGTTAAACATGACCCTGACCTCGTCGTCTGTTTAAAACTGTGCTTAGAGATGCAAGTCCTACCTGATACTTTCTAGGAAACGTTTTTCAGAACAAACCCCCAGCCATCCTCCTTTCCCTACCACGTTGTGATTTCTATAGTATTACAAACGTTTCAACATAGACCTTTAGATAAACGCTGGGAGTAAACGTCACAGATGTAACATTGTCACGATACCAGAAAGACGATGTAGCATGACCGTCTCAGTCACCGTTGTATACGTGACATAGCGAAGACCACAAGTACTTCTTTGCAGTTCAGTTCCTTTATTTGACATGGTCAGTGTAACCGGCCATTAGGCTTCCCTTCTCATTACACACCAAACAGCATCTGAGCTCTGCAGTTCAATAGACGGCATCTTCAGCAAGTCACGTAATACCAAGACTACTTCGAATAAATTTCAGCTTCCCTTCTTCCTATCTCGCCATTCGTCGACCTAGCTACCTTCATCAGTCGGAACCTCTATATTGTGTCTACCCCCACCAGGGTTTTTACACCTAACCTAAGTGTCGAGTGTCGGATTCCCACGAGCTGCACGTGTGATTGTGATTGGCATATGCGCACTCTGTGGCCCTCGTGGACAGTGCACGTTTGGAGCTATGGCTTCTGTGTGTATAGTTATTGAGTGCAGGGCGGCTAAAAGTGATGTCTGGCCTCGCTAGTGTCTGTTTTGCTCTATGTTTAGTTCCCAGACCTGTCGTATGTCCAATGTCCTCTCCCAAACTGTACTCTAACAATACACCTAACTAGCATCTCTGTTACCTACCGATGGCACGCACATTGTTATACAGCACCTATCCTCTGTTCCCATCGCCCACATCCGTACAAAAGCTGAGCGGCCAGCAGCATGCACGCACGCACGTGCAGGATGATCTGACGATCTGCTGACCCAGAACTGAGAAGCACTGCTCAGCCTTTTGAAAGCGACTGATGGAATAATGCACACCTACGATACTCGGGAATTGTAAGGCCGAGCCGGGCTTCGTCTCATGCCAGACAGGTGGCAAGCAGACACGGCGGGTGCTTAGAAATCCCCCCCCCTCTGATGCCGGTCCCCTTCCCAACTGTCCCACGTGGGCGAGCTGTCCGACAGCAGTACAACACCGGTCGCCTGAGTACCCCTCCCACTCCTGCCTAGGGACTCGCTCGGCAGGCACGTCCCACCCACAGCATCGTGATGGAAACAGCTATTTCGGGCTGATACCCACCATTCGGCTAAACACGAACGACCCTGCCTGCCCAACAAACCCGAACCAAACAGGAATCATATCCTACTATAGATCGCAAAACCAAATTGTTTTTCTTCGTACCTGTTGACTCGACCTCAGTACCTGGGTTCACGCCGTGAAAGTATAACTCAGTGCTTCTGATACGTCCAGTCGTTAACAACGTAGGCAGCACTTGTTAATGACGTAAGCATCGCTTGCTAATGACGTAGGCAGGAATGTTGCATAACAGACCGGTGTGACAAGGCTTTTTTGTTTGGTCGTTTAGTTTAAAATGCTTTTAGTACGCATGCGTAATTCTTAACCGCCAGGCAACGAAAACATGTCAAACGCAAAATTACTGACAGATACGAACGTGCATCTTCAATTAAATATCGACACGCAAAAGAGAAGCTGTGTTGTGTGTTGGTCGGCTGAAGTTCGAAAACGGCCGCTAAAATAATCTCGATTGAACCCTCTGAGGCAGACAAACATGCAGACGGACCGATAAACAGCCGGGTGGGTACCTATGTCCCCACCTATAACAATTCAAACCTAAAATCATCTTTTGACAAAACCAGATCGAAACTCGGCACACAAACCGGTCTAACAATAAGCACATCCACATATGGCACCAAACCCCATTCCAGCAATATTTATGCTTATATTTTCCTGTGTGTTTACTGTTGAAGTGTTCCCTCTTGTGTATCGTCTTAGTAATTTTTTAAAAGAGAAAAGAAACAGTTGACTGCAGCTTGGGGTAATGAAGGTACAACATGTGGAATTTAGCCAAGCGAGAATTAAACAAATCGACGTTTCAGGGTTTGGCGCCTTATGCAGGACGGGACAAACAGATACAGACAGACAACAACAAAAGTCACACTTAGGTCCCCAGTGACAGACGATAATACTTTAAGTGATTTTTATTTTTTTGTTATCTGTGTGTATCTGTTTGTCCCGTCCTGAAGAAGGGGCTATGCCCTGAAACTTCGATTTGCTATCTAAGTCTCGCTTGGCCAAGTCCTCTTTGTTGTACCTTAATAATTTTTACGTTTTTTTTCCAGCGTGCTTACTACTGTCCAATCTGAATGTACTGTCTACATATTTATACTCATATTTTCAGGTGTATTTACTCATGTGTTCAATCACATGTATCGTCTTGCCAAAAGAGCGATAAATGATCACGGGAACAACAAATACCCGGTCCTTAAGGCCTTTCTTAACCGGACGAATGTGTGTCGTAGTGCGCCGAACATGGTTAGTATTAGCAAACTGGATGAAGCCGACTTAAGCCTTAACAGCGTGACACTCAAACTACTGGTGACTGTGAAGGTTTTTTTAAAAGAAAAACAAAACTCGGAATCAGAGGAAAGACTTCGAGTACGACTGCTCACTGCAAGACGAAAAGCTACACCTTCACTATTTTTTGGATTCGTAATTTTTTGTTAAATCACGCTGTAACCTTCGATTTTCTCAAACAGGCGAGGAAAAGGACGGCTGTTCACGGACTATAGAATTATCTGCCTCAGCAGATTCTGGGCTCTGGGGTTTTATTTCTCCCCTTGCTGCCTATTAATTAAAGAACCTTGGAATTTCGCGGAAGGCTTCACCCAGTTCGCTACCTGCCTCACCGACAACCTACTTTTGTTCGTGCATCGATCAACTCTTGCCTGCTGACTTCACAGCTAGGCGCTAGCGGGGTCACTGGGTCTGACGGTCTGACTAAGCTGCTAGTCATTGTGGACAGAAATTGAGCGCACGCCGAGAAACCTATAGCTTGCATATTCTGCAAGTTGGCAATACAACAATAGCACGGAGGCAGCCACAGGGTACCAATGTTCCCTCTGGTTCCTGCTTCGCAAAGCTGGCTTCTTGCCAAGCCAGCCAAACAGTAGTCTGGCAACTAGGCTCTCGCCGAACCCGCCAGCGCGTATGGTGCACGGAGAAAGAAACTGTTCGACAGAATTGCGTGTCTTTTGTTCTTTGTTAATTCAGATAAACCATAATCTCGATCGATCGGGGCGGCTCTCTCTGTCTCTCTGCTGGGGTTGGGGGTCAAACTGATCCACAAATTTTGTGTCTGGGTCGCTGCCCGCATTCCCTTTTGCCCACCTGGTACCCAGAAGCGAGTGAAAACAGAACAGTAACGCGTGCGTGCGTGCAAATGTGAGACAGTCCTAAGAAAGGCAGGCCTGATCACGATCCCCAGATTTTGGGGGTCTCGGTCCCGGCCTTTTTTTTAATCCCCCTTCCACCCCCACCCCCCTTTAATCTTCTTTGGGAAGTCCAGCGAGTTGGCGGTGATTGATCTCCCAGTAGACAAGCGATTATCGTCGGAGCCCTGTGATCGCTCCGGAGTGGAAACGACACTCGCCATAAAAAGAAAATCGGCTCTCGACGGCATTGCTTGGGTCCAAGCGAGGAGAGTTGGTGCGTCGCAGCTCTGTCCTTTTTCAAACCCTAGGGGCTGCGGGCAGGACAAAATGCTGCAGAGGAGCTTTAGGACACAGGGGACGCTAAACAGTAATCGCATATATCTTACGGTCACCCAAGCTACACAATCAGAACTGCTACAATCAACCTGGATCAACCAATCTAGACAGTGACGGCAGAACTGCTATGGCCAATCAAAAGATCTCACGTCACAAACATCGCGTCACTGACGTTCCTCCAAAAAACCTTTTATTTCTTCAATGCATGTCTTATGTCGCGCAACCATCAATTTGCTCGAGCCAGAACTACAACACGTCACGCAGTGATCACACAACTGCGTACAACTAAAATGCGACGAGTGTTTGTCAAACACATTGTGTAGGCACAGATTTCCGCGCAAGTCTCGTGCACGATCACTTAGCCGGGAAATACATCGATTAAATTTAGAGGAGTAATCTTTGATCCACCTGCTGGTCTAGTTATTTACTGCTTTTTTCAATGTATTCCAATACGTCTCGCGGTGCGAAATCGCCTTTAGCACTCAAGTTGGCCTAGTCATATAGCCAGTCCCTTGAAACCCTTAAAAGTCATTATTACCTGCGCCCACCGATGACGTCAACATCACATGACTCACACTGCCCCAATACGAAAACCAAAAGCACGTACATGTTACAACTCTCAACGCCTACGCACACGAGCTACATGTTGTCAGCAAAGGCAGGGCATAATTTAAAACTAGTCAAGCGTAAAAACATTCTACAGACGTTCGCGGAAGAAAAACTCAGCGTGCTGCTCTTGACGCACGGATTTTTCAAAACTTGGACGGGACACGGATTTGTAAAAACTTGGACTGGACACGGATTTTTCACAACTGGCTACACGCATCATCTCGACAACGTGATCGAAACAATGTAAGTTTCTGTGGATATGAAATGACAACACAGCAACTTTGTTCCTGAGTTGTAAACAGATGTCGTGTACAAGGAAATATGTTTAAATGTGTTTAAAATATACACCAACACCACACGATTTTTAGTGTCTTGGCGACTAATCACTGCCAGGCTGTGTAGCGACTACCAAACAGGACAAGGAATTTCATTTAATCTCTTCACTTCTGGGCTACATTTCGCCCATCCGAATAAATCCAAACCCCCGTGGATATTTGTACACAAAGTATATACAAACAAAAACTTTTCATGGTGGTATTAAGGAGCAAAATTAGCAGCGCACCCCACAAAGGACAGCTGGGATCTGTGTTTTGACGGGAATCTTCTATGTAAAATATCTGACGAAATCTGGCGTCGGAAAAGATCTCGCAGTAAGAGTGTCGGGGAAAACCAGCACCCTCGTCTTGCACGGTAACAGAAAATCGTCATCTTAAAGTGCAACGCGGTCTTGCGGATGGAGGCTGGTGGAAAGGCGGGGTAGACGAGCAAGGAAAGAAGCACAAGCTTTATTTTATTTTTTTAAATGTCGATCATCCAGCGAGAGCCGGGCAAGGACCCGCGGCGCTCCCCGCTGGCTCAGCGTTCCAGGCAAAGGCTGGGTGGAGGCGCGTAACGAGGGATTCAAGTACGTGAGTTTTGAACGAAAATTTGAAACAGCGCGTGAGCAGCGGTAGATGTGCTTCCACCACGCTTTTTTAAGAGAGGTTAATAAAAAGGGCACTGAGGGGGGGACACAAAGGTAACAGATAAAAATAGCCCACGCAGGCACGCACACAATCGACCATTGTGAAGGACCTGGACTGGACACGTGCGAAACGAGACCCTGGGAACTGGGTGAGCACGCCGGGTGCTGTGACTACTTGCTCGTAAGACTGGCTACCTGGGGGGTGGGGGCTGGACAGCTGCGAACTAGCAGGTGGAAGGTTGCTGGTTCGAATCCTAGTGTGGCCAAGGATTATTTCCTTGAGTTAAAACATTGTGCAAACTCCATTCAGCCATCTCCCCGCCTGTCCGCACTGGCCATCTTACTGCAGCCATCAGTCTGGTGGTTCTTTCAGTGCATAGTTTAGTAATAGGACCCCCACCCCCCCCACAGTGCGAAATCACCGCGAGGTGGAAGCACTGTCCCTCTAAATCACCACCACCACCGACTGGCTACCAAGACTGTCACCGAATGCCTACCCAGGCAGCCCCGTATGAAAGACAAATGAATAGCTGACTTATTCCTGTCATGGAGGATATTCTAGAATTTCTTGAATTTCCCGTCCACGAAAACCGAATAGCTTATTTTCCCCTCGTCATTCGATAAAAATTGAGTTATTCCGTCGTCCCAGGAGCGAATAGCTCATTTCAAGTTCGCTGAAACAGCGTTTTCAGAGAAAAAACCATCCGTTATTCAGGTACAAATTTAATACAGTTTACATGCATATATGTGGAGTCTCTAAAAGAAAAGTTTCTCTTCGACATAAACAACTACTACATTAGTGATACGCTGTTACACCTGGCCAGTGCCAAGTCCGTGAGTAGCGATCCACCAGCTGCTATAAACGGTCTTTGTGCACGATTTTTTTTAAAACTCAACGTGAACACAGAACCCTTCTTCCTCACATCAAGGTTGTTGGTGGTGGTGGGGGAGGGGCGAACAAAACTGATCAACAGGGCTCAGCCCACAACAAACCAAGCAGTAATAACTCAAATGAACATGCGCGTTCAGACATTTGATTTAATTTGTAAAACGCGAGAACACATTCAAAAGAGATGGGGGCTTCGCGCGGGCAAACAAAATGACAAACACTGAAATAATAGCCATCAACGAAATTTCTTATTAAAATAAGAAATAATGCAATCAGCAGGTGTGCGAAGATCTCACATCACGATGAGAGCCCTCGAGTGACAGGTCGAAGGTGATGTCATTCACACACATTTGACAAGATGCCAGGTGACAGGAAATCCTGAAAATAGGACGATCGCCGACGGGCAGTAAGTTTGCTGCCTTCTGGCAAGAAAACGATTTTATTACTGTAGACAGATGCTTACTGCTTCACAAGGTAGAGAAGGCGAGTCGACTTGTCTATAACGGACTTTCCCCTGATTCTAAACGTGCCACCACCTCATTTTTACGCTCCAGTCCTCGTCTGACACGTCACCGTAATGATCTAAAAGGGCGGATGACGGGTGGGTAGCTCCCGCCACTGATGTGTTCGGTATTTATTTATCGATTGTTGTGCGCAGGTGAACCAGTGCAAATGACATGATGACGTCGGAGGAATTCATCACTACTAACGACAAAGGAACAAACAATAAGAAAAAAACAAAGATTTTTTAAAGAATGTTGAAGTTGTCCTTGTAATCCTAAAGGAACAGGACCTGATTTAATCACTCATCTCAGCTGAAGACAGAGGTTTAGTCGAAATGCTGATTTAATGCCTCGGACATTTGCTATTCTGAAGAGACCTCGGATTAATGCGCATGCGCTGTAGCGCGGGACCAAGATGCAGAGAATTCCCACGACCAAACGAAACACGTACCTGCTGCTCCTTCAAAAATCGATATTGACCATGTGACCAGGAACACCCAGCCTAGGCCCGCACTTAACCGTCTCGCATGCTGTTTGGTTCGAACAGGGGTACCAGCTCACTTGTGATCGCTTCACGAGCTCCAATCAAAGTGATAAGACAGCCAGTGATGACGACGGTTTACTGATCATCAATAAGGACACAGAAGCTTACAGACCCGTTTTAAGTGAACACTCTTGCCCCTTGTGCAATGAAGAACCTCCACTCATCCCTCCATGCCGCTCTGATAAGTCTGAGGCCGTCGCCTGTAGCAAAGCAAACGATAATATCCCCCACCCACCCACTCACGCCCTTCTGTCCTTCTCGTCCTGAACCTTTCTTATCAAACTTCAACTACTTTACAATGTTCTTATCGAGACTGATGTCGTTGAAGGATCAGGGACGGGGGACGATCAAAGCGTGCGTACGCGCGTACACCCTTATCCCCTCGTCTCTCTCTCACACACACACACACGCTGACTTACGGCTGTTTGCTCGGTAGAAACTTGTTCATTCTTCACCTTTTCCCACCCGACCTTTGGAAACCGAGAACCGAAGGCCGAGAACCTGTGACAGTTAAATCTGACCACACCAGTGACAATAACAGTTTGTTTTAATACAAATACACATTCTCTGCAAACGGCTGGTCGTAGTAAAACCCCAGGAATTTCAATGAAACCCCAAATCCATTGTGACATCAAGCAAGTCAAAAGACAAACTTAAGCCAGACTCCCAGCTGTAGCTATGCTGTAAATAGGTATTCATTTTCTACACACATTGACAGCCAGATTATACAGTTACATAGCACTGCGGTCGTCCAAAACCTTCCAAAGGGAAAACCCCACGAAAAGTCTGTTCCCCGATGAATCACTGGGCTACAAAGGAAGATTATTAGATCGATTTTTTTCTTGACTGTTCCGGGACCCAGCCCAAGCTATCTCAGTTCTGAAAGAGAACTATAAAGGTTTTTGCCTCACCTGGATTCCCCCCCCCCACCCTCCAACCAAAAGCAAAGACGTCTACACACTTTCCCGAGGGTAGATGTCAAGGCTAAACGATATGCAGACTGTAGATAAGGGTACCTGTGTCACCTGTACTGATCCGAAACAAAGCTTGCGTATCGCTTATGTACAAGCCACAGGCCTGCATCTAACCGAAATAGCGGGGGGCAGGGGGGGGAATAAGTGAGGGGTGGAATCAATGAGCTAAATATACATAGTTCCATACTCAGTAAATTTAGCTCAGTGGCTGCGATTCCTTTTGTGGCTACATTCAGCGGGGTACATCCATAACTCGGCAACTCAGTCCCGACTGAACTCCACTCATCTTGGTGGTTTCCGAAGATTGGTTGGGAAATATCTAATGTTTTGTTTGAAAATTGTTCGGTTATCAGAAACGGATTTTTCGGATGTAGTGCATGGAATAATAACCGAGTTATTCAAAACAGGTTTGTGATCTTCCCTCATGCACGTCAATACTTTCTTCTCGAAGTTAAAGAAGTGCTCGGAATAACCCATACAAAACATTCTACCTGAAAGACAAATAGGTTTGGGTAGATCTTTCTGTACATAGAAGTGCCCATAACGGCCTGTCCAGGAAAGAAGACCTAGCTAAGCAGCTGGGTCTCGGAGCAGGATATTTACTGAACTCCCAACCCGTCACGGCTCACCTAGCACACGTCTGTGCTCGCGCCCCGTGGCCACTTCCTTTGATCTGGCGGAGGCCGGCACCCCTTGTGATGACGTAATAACGGCGGGCTACGGCACCGGCGCAAACAACCCAACCTACTTTCCCCCACCACCCAGCCACTTTACCCGGCCGGATGTCTAGTCTGGCACAAGGGGGTCTTGGTTGTTCCGCCCGCTGAAGACAATTCATAGTGCAGGTGTACCAGTCGCCCAGGCTGCTCCGGAGCGGGGTGAAAAAAGAAAACACCGTAATGTTCGGCAACAACATACCCCCGGAAGATGATCGGGTGTTGTTTTGCTTTGTTGATCGATCAAGACACTTTCGGTCGCTTTGTCTTGCCCCGGGCAGGAGAACGGCTTCAAGTTGTTTGGTCTCGTTTTTCTTCAGAGAGTTTGTGAGGCTGGTTGCTTCTGCCTCGCTCTCTATCTCCACCGGCGAAATGAACCGCTGCTTTTTCCTGCGACCTCAGATTTGTCCTGGGTCTACTGTCCCAATTCCTTTGCCGTAGCACTGCACCAGAGCCCTCCGCGAGACCTCCACGTGCTGATAGAATTTGAAAAAAGAAAAAAAGACTCCTTCACACCCAAAACCATGCCAGCCTTTTTATGCAACTAAACACGGCTGTGCAACTTTTAACTGCACCACCAACCGTTGCTTATTTGGAAACTTTGCATCTTGACAGCTCTGTTTGGTGCAGTTTCTATGGTTGGATAAACGATTAAGGGCTTTTTTCCCAAAAAAAGACCCAGACATATGTGCGTCCCAATTCACTGAACCTGGGTTGGCTTGCACGAACGTTCTTATCTCCTGTCCGTACGTAAAGGTTCACGCAAAAGACGTGAAGAACGGGCTGAACGACCGCTTTTATGACCGGAAGAGCAGTTATGAACGTGGCCTTTAAAATAAGTTACTTTTTCCAGTTTTTTCTGGATTTTCTCCTTTTCCTCCCACGTCTAGCCCGAGGAACATAAAACGACAGTCCTGTCAGCAAACAATTTTTCTCCTCTTCCGCAGTATTTACTCCTATGTGACTGCTGGGGGGTTTTCTCCCGTAGAGAAGGGGTTATGTCTTTAATATATCGGCCCTGTACATTCTCTTCGGTTTCCATCTTTCAAACCTTGAAATTGGATGTGCTTCTGTTGACTCACAATGCCACATCCTGATCGACTGTCCCAGTTGTTCGAGACTGTTCCTGGTGGCAGGGAGGAAAAACAGCAGCACACCTGCCCTGTCTTGTCCTCCCCCCCCCCGTTCATGATGGGGGGG
>SMGT01015882.1:188147-210918 GCA_004794575.1 Lanistes nyassanus | reverse complement strand
CCCCGTTCATGATGGGGGGGGGGGGGAGTGGGGGAGCCACGCTGTCAGCGGCCGCAGACAGCTTTGACTTTACCAGAAATCAGTTCTCCTTGCCATTTCCAACTGAGCAGACATCACTATTCACGCACTGCGCTTCTGGTTCTCACACAGTTTGTCTTTTTTTTTCTAAAGCCACACTAGATCAGCTGATTACGTGCAATCTGAGGCATATTATTATCCACCACAGTAATCCCTGAGTACGATCAATCCTAAACTATTCCCTACTCCTTCATTCCCCCTTCCTTTGTTGTCCTTGCATAGACAAAAGTGCCCAATGAAGTCTTCAAATTATCTAGCCTCCGTGTTTTGTCAATATCTTCCACGCCGAATCCATCATCGAAGTCTGAAGTAGGAAGAAGCAAAAGTTTATGACTTCATTCCATCCAGACGTACTACATTGATGACGCACAACATTAATAATGAACCTACGCTACTGGCATTTAAGTCTCAGAATTACTGCTGTTAGTCATCTGCACACCACAGCTAGTAGTGTCGTAAACTAATGATAGATCTTTACGTTTTTCAGCTGAGACAATTCTGCTCAGCAAGATGCAGTTACAACTGTTCCCTCAAACATTGGTTGTTTGAATGGAGCTTTCGTTATTTGTGGTAACAGTACGTGCAGTCACTCAGGTTGCAAACTGCCAACAGACCCTTACTGGTGCACTGCCAAAAGATCACCTGACTGTGAAAAGTGTGCATCTATAAGGCTTTACCTACACGTTCCTTCCCAGTCCAGCGTGTGATGTGTACCTGCATGAATGTGTAGTACACAATTGCTGCACAGTCAAGCATTTCCTAACCGTTCAATCAGCCTTTTTGAGCATATATGCGATTATAGACGCGTCACGACATCCGCTAATTTCCTCACGCTTCCTTTGATGTTAACTAAGGACACACTACATTTTACAACTACAGGGAACTGAATTAAAGGAACATGCCAATAGTGTGATCTCGTATATTTCTAAAAGTTTCAAAACTTCGTTCTCAAAATCTTAGTAGAAGGTAAGTAATTCTGTACATGCTGATAAGTATGCGCAGAAGGGTGTTCATGATTTGAAAAAGTCCAAGCAATGCGCCCCGCTCTGCCTGAAGACCTTCCTGGCTGTCTGCCCAAGGAAGGGGGGGGTGAGGTGGACGCGGGGCAAACTCTCCTGCGGGGCTTTGTAAGCTTTTTCAAGTCCCCTTTTCTACCCTGGACTGAGAAGATACGCAGGGTGGAAGATACTGACTATGCATGGAGCCTAGTAATTTCAACTAAAGAATTCAGCGACTTTCCTATCCGCGAAGTTAAAGAATAAATTACAGAAAAATTACTAATAATTCTCTTAAACTCTCTCGTGGACACACTCTGTCTCACTCTCTCTTAGTCCCAAATAAGTAAACACACAAAAGAAAGAAAGAAAGCATGATGGACTGGGAGGGAAGTAAGGAGGAAGAGATTGAGACATGCCTGAATGCATGCACACATAGATATCCATGCACAAAGATATCTTGGACCGAAGATGCCAGAAAGCCGGTTTGAGCGAGAGCTGCAGACCGCCGGGTCAGAGAGAACTTGGAAGCACAAATGATAAAAATGCGCCGCTTCTCTTTCAAGTGCAGACTCAGACCTACCCCCTCCATTCAGCGTGTAGCCAAGCGCCTTGCTTATCGCGCACGATCTAGATCTGTGCTCAGTCCATCCTGCCCCGCCTCACGTGCGCTGAGCGCGCCGTGCGCGCGCCTGTCACAGCAGACGGCTCTCCGCACGCGCGTGCAACGAACACGATCACGTGACCAAGATGGCCTAATCTAAGGGAAGAGGAAATCAAGCTAAGAGCTATCTCGCGCTGGGGGCCAAAGTCATTCTCAGTAACGTTATGTCGGACACAAGCCGCTGCCATGAAATGGGGGTATGTTACAAATTCGGGCCGCGCCGTCGAGAAATGGCATTTCCATGTTGCAGAGATGTTTTACCAGATTAAAGCAGCTTTTTTTGGTAACAAAAAATTTTAATTCCTTGGGGCATTACAGTCTTTCATCTCTGTGCAACGGTCTGCATTCAAACGACCCGACTGATTAACGGCTCTCAGATTGCCGCTTCTTATCCCCTGCCCCCTCCTTCCCCCCCCCCCCCCCCCCCCCAAGGAAAGTACAAGTTATACGAGTACTGAAGCCATTTGTCAGCAACAGTATATCACAAGCCGGTATGGGCTTTGCATCCTCGTGAATAAACCCAAAAATGTTTATGTGAATCATTTATTATCATTTTTTAATCAGGGTGTATGTTGTTTCTTACCTATCACATCTTCCTAAAATCATGCTTGCGGACAGGGTGTAATGAACAAGTCCAGCTTTGACCTCACGACAGCAGCTTAGCACAAACCAGTTAAAACTATTTCTATCGCTGACTATACAGGTTCAACACCGACTGACTCCCTGAATGGGGACCTACACCTTGGCTTCAACTTTGCTCTGTGATAAGGAGTTTATAACCCCAAAAATGCTAGGCTTTGGGCTCCCTATGTACAGCAACTGTGACTAGGTGGCCAGTCACCGACTCAAGTACAAAGAAAACCTCAGGTGTCACACAATGGCCCAGAATTCCACTCTACCCTGGGAACAGCACAAAGGACTACAGTACTGGGAGTCAACACATCTGTAACAACTACTCCATACAAATAATCATATTAATTATTGCTCGTGATTCTTCATAATGATCATAAAATGTCTGCACGATAAACTGAACTGTAATAACTGCAAGTCTTCAAATGCCAGTTACATTATGCAAAGCTGTCATTGCCATCACAGCCAGTAATTGCATGGTCGTTCTCTTTGCACTCAGAAACCTTCTTCGAGGCACTGAATTGGCTGTTATTTATGAAGTAAACACTGCCAGTAAATGCTAAGCTGGTTTTTTTCCATCTTCTTAGCAACCCACATTCTTGTCTTTCCATAAAACAGATTACAATCACTCACCTGAACCCTAACCCAGACGTACAGTTAAATCACTGACAGATGGTTTTACTAGCAGTAGCACACACACACACACACAACACCTCAGCAACAGGTCGAGATTTACCAACGGAATGACTGTCTGGGGATTTATGATTATTTATGACTATTCACTGCAAGACAACCGCAGGATATGTGTTACTATGCTCCAGCTGTTATAATCTGTGTTGTGACCCCTGTGCCCCTTCTGCAAGGTCAAGCCCCCTCTCTAAGCTTTATTCAGCCTGGGAAGAAGGGCTCACAAAAGCAGAAAAGCAAGTGCATTACTTTGTACCTCCTTGTTCCCAAAGAATGTACGTTCCTGAAACATTCTCAAGAAATGTGCAACATTCGAAAAAAAAACACTGTAACAAATACTAATACAGACTGTGCATCTATTCCTATATGAGTGAAATCTTATATCCTAAAACATGTACCTCCACATAATTCACCTTCTATGTTCATCTTCTCTTTTTCTTTGCTGATAGGGTTAACATAATCAAAGCTTGCCATCTTTCTGTTTTGTACAAAAAAGTTCTGCATATCAATTAAATACAATGCAGGTATTGTGTTATGTAAAACAAAACCTCGCATTTTAGCAACAGCATTTCACATGGTAAACACAAGAACGACGTTCTGCTTTCCTGATAACTGGCGATCAGTCGTGGGATTATCAATCTGACATGTGGACTTTTCCATCTCATGTTCAAAGATAGAGTCATAGTTTCGGAAAGATTCTGACACACATTTGTTGTCTACGCACAGATTACATACACTGATACATATCTCCTGTGATTTTTCGAACGGTTGTAAGCAGGGAAGATAACTAAATATAGATCAGTGGGGCAACTAAAAACAGATCCCGTCTCTTCTGACTTAATCATTATTAAATAAAGCCAGTCTCTTCGTCCTAAGTGTCAAATGTCAGCTTCCATAAACGTGTAACTGGATACACTATTTAAAAAAATCGTTCCTTGTAGCACCTGTCATTCCAAAATGAAACTACAGTCATGAGCCTCTTCAGGTCTGGTTGGTTGGTTTTTGTTGCATAGCGTCTCGCCGCCAACGAGGTGTGCAGCAGGACGGTGCTGCTTGAAAAGTTAGCGTGCTGCCACAAAATATAATTCAGCCCCATCCAGTCACATTATACGGTCACCGGGCCAACCAGTCCTAGCACTGTTTCCTGTACTGCCAGGCGTCTGGAAGGGCAGCTACTAGATTGTCCTTAGGTACGACGGCCGGGGCGCGAACCACCGACCTCAAGCTTCGGAAGCGGACACCTTAATCATTAGATTACAGAGGGAGTTCTCAAGCCCGGTAATTTGAGGCACGTAACAAGCGGCTAGGGTGAGGTGCTGCCGACGTGTCATGGGGAATGACACATTTGTCAGTCTCCACTGCGAAACTTATGGCGTGTAACTGGGTATAAAAACTGGGGGAGGAATAGTACTGTCCGAATCACTACAGCCACATACCTCTCCCCCACACCCCCTCCACCTTTCCCTCCTAGTGTGAAATCATCGCCAGGTGACAGCACCGTCCCTCCAAATCAGCATCATGGGATTTGTTGTGTTTAGTAGAAGGACCTACTTGTGCAATTCAAATAACAAGCGGCGAGGTGAAGGCCTACCCGTCAACAACAGCCAATCACCGACAGGTTCTCTCACGACAGCTGCGAAATTCTCACCCACAAAAACTGCAGGGTAGTCGCTAAGGACGGGTACGGACTGCCGCTTAGGGAGGACAGCTTCACAATGCTCCCTAAGGGCCAACAAACACTAATGTCGCAAGTCGAGATGTCAGACGACAAAAGCGTCCAACGCATGGATCCGATCCAACTCCTGACTGTAGAAGCTTAGGCGACAGTCTTTGTCCTGCACTTTGTTGCAGCGACTCCGGGAATAGCGTTCACAGCAAATAACGTTGACTAACAGTCTCGTTTTTAGCCGCAACACCAAGTCCAACTGTAAGATTTATTGTTTAAAAAAAATAAACAGCAACCCCAACAAAGTTCTTGTTTGAAAATAAACAGCACAGATGGGAAAGTATGTGACCTGCGAACTGCTAGCAGCGCGGAGTAGACGGGGTGTAGGAAAGCAGTGGGAGGGTGGGTGGCGCACGAAAGGCGGGAACGGCAGTGGTTCTAGCTGGCCACCCCTCCACAACTCCCTCCATCTACTGTTTCGAGCGCGAGAATCTGCTTGCGGGTAAGGCTCGCGACCAGCCACGGCGCAGACGACAGACCCGACTTCGGTGTGAAACTCGACAGGTCGGCCACCTCCCACCCCTTACCCCGTTTCACGGCGAGTTAAAGGTGTAAGCCCACGTCACCAAGTGTTCTCGGCGAAGCAAGGGGTAGTGAAAGGGCTTAGAGAAAGGGGGCGAAACGAGAACGACGGTAAATTGAGAGAAAGTTATGTTCTGTGCCGCACTTCCTTTCTCAGTACCACTGGATCGCTTGCTCATCAAACGTGTAACAGCATTTGGCCGGATGTCTGAGATCTCTGTACAAGACTCTGCACATTTTAGTTTACAAAGTTTAAGCTTTTGCTTCAGCTAGCAAGTTTGAGGTGAACAATCCCGTCTTAAATTTAACTCATTCAAATCATCCTCGTTTAGACTTTATATATTTCAATACTCCCCCACGCGTCCCGATGAAGCAAACGAAGCCTAGGTCACGTGACGTTCCCCAAAGTACGTCACAAGCCAAGATCTGGGTTCCACCTCGTCCACGGCTCCATCGCGTTAAACCAAGAGAGGGCTGTGGGCTGCGTGACTTGTTTTCCGAAGCACGTCACGGCCAGACAGAAGCCACTCCGCGGCCCACTGCGTTCTGCAATTTTCAGATCAGCTGGGGGTCACGGCGTGTTGCCTCGGAGCACGTTTGCCGTGCAGGCTTCAAACCCCATTCAAACCCGGCCGTGGCGTCTCGCCACACGGAGCAGAAAGAACGTAGGTAAAGTTAAAATCATTCGGGGTGGAGGGGGGGGAGGACCATGGGACGGAAAGGGGAGGAGAAAGCACGCCAGAAGATTGCGGTATCAGATGGGCGAGCTGTCAGAAGCCAAGGAGATAGAATCAGAACCTAGCAAGTGCTGACCTAGGCTGGTGAAACGGTTTCGGCACTTTATCGAGTGTCAGAGAAGCTTCCCTGGCGATCTCAAGGGAAATCAGCATTGTAGGTAAAAACCCCAAGCCGGTTAGAATGTATCTTAGTAAGTCCGATACAATTTTATTCCACTAGTCTAATAAAATTTACCACAGATTATCCAATATTCAGTCTCGTCAAGACCCAACACAGCTAAAGGCTTCTGTCCTGCTACTTGCGACAAACAATCTTACCTCGGCAAAATGACCGGTTACAAGATGATTGTTACAACTAAAGAGATCATAAAGTTTATATACATATGGCGCATTCGAATCCAACACTGAAGTTGTCATTTCTGCAGGCGGTTTTTTTTCCTCTCAAAACAATGGAAGAAAAGCCGTTTAACAAATGTCTTGAACACATACGATATTTGAAAAGATGAAACTGAATTGGACAGGGATACTACAGATTACTTGAGTTCTTTCGTTCTCTCACCACACAGACGCAAGCAAACGGATTTCCCAGGCCAGCCTGAACCTGCTTACACCCTTCCGCCCACGATCCACCCACCCCCTCCCTCAACCACGCTGGCGAGTCGCGCTGAGGACAGAGAAAGGAATGTTTGGTTAGGCCTCCCCACGAAAGCTCCGTAGATCGCACTGACGAAAACCTATCTGCTTGAAGTTTATTTCCAACGCGGATCGGAAGAGGGGTGATGAGGTGAAAGTGGGATGGTGGGGGAGGGGAGGAGGAACGAGGGAGGGAGGCACTGAAGCGAAAGACCGTGAGAGTGGCAGCATTCCGATTCGATATCCCTCGACGAGCCCGAGGCTTTGTCCAGTTTTGCTCCTGTGGATGGGACAAAAGCCGGGCACCAAACGCTAAGACCTGCGCCGGGGCGGTTGTTATGCTGGCTACAGAGGTTATCCGTCTCGAAGGGGCGCAACCTGGGTTCGACTGTCCAACGAAAACAGTATTAAAAGACAAGCATATCTCTCCGGACAAATGCTATTTAATTTCGTCGGTGACATTTACTAGAGATTCTGTACCGAAACGGAGTTTCTTTTCGGCAAAGGAAACATGCGGAAACTCTCTCGACAGAAAAAGGATAAAGTCTTTGTTGCAGGCGGTCTGAGTTTTTCTTTATGACTATTTTGCTTCAGTTTTGTGGAAACTTGTTAGACCGGCATTATATGACACACTTTGCTGACTGCGAGCGAAAAAAAAGAGAGTCGCCAGCAGAAAATAAATTTAAAATAACTTAGCAACGATGATAAGCATGCTGGACTCTGGGATGTGCATGAACATCTTTCACTCGTGCGTCACGGGAGAGTGCTCATGTGGAGAGTTCGACAAACGTGGAAACTGTCATGTGTTGTGAAAGATTCACCTCCCCCCCCCCCCAGTTAGTCAGTAGTCGTGGCGACAGTAGGAGTAACACTCATAAATATTCAATAACAAATTCTGGGGAAAATCACGATATGACCACGACAGAGGTCAGTGCCCAAGCCAGCTGAGCAAACACCGCGTCGTTACAAAAGCAGAGCCACGTTTTCGCCAAGAAGGCACAAAAAAAAAAAAAAGCGTGTTGTGAGTCAGCTGTCAGTGTGACAGACGGCCTGACACATGTTTTAGTTGTTGTGTCAACGACAGGTGACGAGCTCGTATGTCTGTCTATGGGCAATCGCAGCATGGTTATTAAACAAGATATTCGAAGCATCACGCTTTTGACAGTAATATAGTACTTAAAATAGCCAACCAGTGACACTAGGCTCTGTCTAACGGAAAAAATCCGACCAAACGTTGTCATAAGGCTGCTTAATGTATCTTTCCCTCAACACTAGGGTTGCGGTACGTTAGCCCGAAGGTTTCAGACGAAAGGGAATAAACCTCAACTGCCTCACCTATGCAACGCAGTGATGGGGTACAGTAGCCTTTATTGCCTAATCATACAAGGTGGGTTGCCCCTATCCAGCCCCCGCTCCATGTTATGTGGTTGCGTTACTGCTTTTCGATTTGTTAGTAAAGTTTGGTTTAGCACCCGACTTACCGTATTCTGCGTTGGGCAACAGCGAAGCCGGGGACCCAATCTTTCCTTCGAATAACTCCCGTACTTGGCCACAAGAAAAGTTCGGCGACTGGCTTCTATGACTCTGCGCCGATAGACATTCGAAAGCCAACACCGTCAGCAGACACACAGGTACAATCCTCTGCAAAGCCATTCCGAATCTGACGAGACAGAACGGGCGAACGGTCCCCACAAATTCGGATCCCGCAGTGAGTATAGCAGCACAATCCACAAACACAGGGGGGTTACAATGCGCAGACGTGAAACAAATAAACAGACAGAGCAAACGCCGATGTACTACTGCCTCTACGCCTGGCCACTCAGCGCGCGTCGAGCTGCAGTCATAGCTAGGCTAACAGATCCGCACCCGCGCACAGAGCGGGCACGCCATTGGCTGATTTTCTGACGGCAGCCTACGGACGTATGGTGCTCTGAGTTGGTCAGAAATGCGTAAACCAGCTGTTCGTGCGCAGTTCTGTGGTATAAATTTGAGGACTTTAAAACAAGAAGAATAATATGTTATCCTGTTGAATACAGATGAACAATTGCAATGACTACAGTAAAATCAAGATCTCAGCGAGTTATAGTGCACCACAAATTAAAATAATGAACACGGCTAGCATGTATTTGTGAGAAAAGCGTGAGGTGAGTGCAGGCCAATGAGGAATAACAACACAAAAGACTAAAAACACTAAAGAAAGAACCAGTAGAAGTGATGACAATCTTGACAGAAAATACGATAGTGACTACTAAATTTTTTTATAAAAAAAACACTATATAGGAAACGTAAGTTTATACTGCTCAAAAAAAGTTAAAGACCCGATGCACTTTGGCAAGCAGGTCACGGAAGTGAGTAATTTGTTTCACGGTAAGGCAGTGAACGTCAGTGTGCGTGGAAATCAGTGCTGGCGTGTTTGTGCGCACCACAACATGCGCAACCAAGACTCAAGAGATGTCTGACGGAGACTGTGTGCAATCAAACGTATGCAGATGACAAAGCAAAACCGAAAGGGTCGAAAACTGTAATATACATGCAAACCACGTTTAATGTGAACACAATCCACCCACTGTTGAGGGAGGGGCTGGATATTATGGACGCGGTTGAATGACAAGTTAGTCGCCGATTGGGAGTATCCCATTCAGTCACTATGACATTATGAGACCGCGATGGCCAGACAAAAAGTGTCATGGAGGGGATACCAACGAGATGCCAATGATTGGTGTCCATTCAGGGCGACAGGTTTGTCTTCACTGATGATTCACGTTTTGCCGGATGATTTCAGAATGGCAGAATCTGCGCCTGGAAAAGACATTGTGACGTTTATCGTGATGCGGCTGTAAGGGAGCATGAACCGTTTGGTGGCGGGTCCATCATGATTTTGGGAGGAATGGGTACGGACTACAGAACATTCCTGCACCTTGTACAAGGCAGCTTCACTGGCCTGGTCTATGGGGAATGGGATTTTGCAGCCGTCGATACGCCAGCGCCGCAGGCAATGGCACCAGGCGTCATTCTCCAGGATGACAATGCCAGACCACACTGAGTTCGGGGTGTAACGTTCCTGCAGCGACTTGCATGAACTGACCAGCGTACACTGTCAGTTATGACGGGACAGTGTCTGTGAGGCATAACCAGGTGTTTGTTCTCTTTGCTTCATCAGGAGGGGCAGACAATCCCGCAAATGACTCAGGGGACATTGACTCAGTCCTTGGAACGAAGGTACCTTGCTTGCGTACTAGCCATTGGACAGTACATACGTCTGTGACATTAATTATTCTGTTTCACCTGCTCCGACTTGTGTATACTTTTTGTATACGTTGGTGTCCATCACGGCAGAGAATCTTGCCGTTTCATTGAAAATAGCCCTTCTGTTGTTGATCGTTATATTAAGGAATGGGCTACACTTCAGCTTCATTGTGACTGTTGTGTTTTGGTATCAGCGCGTGCATTTGCAAGGGTCTTTCAATTCTTTTGAGCGGTATATTCACAAATGCAGTTCCCAAGTCAAAACATAAGTTACCTTGGTTTACATGTGGTCTGCGCACGGTTTATTTCCTTTAGCGGAGTTGAATGTATCTTCGATTCAGAGCCTGGTGGTACGGGGGTTCAAATCGCGTATTCATTCGCAAAAATGCAGGTAAAATATACGGCACGAACGAGCCTTCTTGATTCCTTTTATGACCAACGCTTATGCAGCCAAATTCAGTTTTCTTGCTACTTTATAATGTCGTCCAGATTGTTTACTTTTATTAACAAGGTGCATCAACTCTCTAAGAACTTCCTCTATTTTCTGCTCGCAGTGTAACAGCTGAATATTTTAATATAAACTAATTCTTTTGGTAGTTTCGTGACTGAGTGACCCGTGAGTGACACATGCTAGTGAATGGGACAGCGGGTTTCCTCCCTTGCACAAGCCCGTGAGAGGAATTAGTGTTCATGGCTTTTCAAGCCATGCAGCGTGAGTCTCAGACTTGGAAGTTCGGTTCACGCAAAGAATCAGTTTGTGAGACTGGCAAGCTTCATTGACAAACGACCGACTGGGTTTCTCGTACGCCGGTTAAAGGGAACGGCAGAAAACATGTCATTGGTTTTCCTCTTACTTGGCTATCGCACATCCCTTCTTTTTTATCGTGAAAGAGAGAAGGGCCTTTCTGCCTCTTCCCTGAACACATCTCACGCATCAACAAACCGATCTTGAACTGGACGAAAAGCTCGAAGCAGATCTCTGAACGAAAAGCTCGAAGCAGATCTCTGAACGAAATGCTCGAAGCAGATCTCTGAACGAAAAGCTCGAAGCAGATCTCTGAACGAAAAGCTCGAAGCAGATCTCTGAACGAAACGCTCATATATCCCTGACGCGTGTTGCCTGCAGGCGAGAAAGTCTAGCACCTCACAGGAGATATGGGATAATTGTCTGGGGCCAGAACAAAAATTATTCTTTTTATTTAATGTAATTAATTTCTCGTAAATTTCTTTTTGATTCTGTATTTATTACATGTAAAACCTGGATCTGAGAGTATATGATCAATAATTCGCTTGAACCCGATTTGCTGTCGAGGTTAAAAGGCGCATTGTTTTCCCCATCCAGTATTTGCATTTTAGGCCTCCAGACAAGACACATCGTGCTGTGTCTGACTTTTGTTGATATCTATATTAGAAGTCGATTGTTTATGTAGACCAGATCGGCATTATTCGTACATTCAGATCTGTTTCAGCGATGTTACATCGAAATGTTATGTTTATATTATAAAAAAATTAACTTTAAAGATAATTTCCTAAATCTAAAATAGTAATATTTGTGATTACATTTTCTATAGTGCAGCTACTGTAGCTTTTGGCTATCAAAAAACGCGCAAACAACCTAATGATTTTGGAATTTCATTGTCTTTTGTTTCGCATCCAGGCAAGGAGACATGTATTTGGTTCAGTCTGGGAGCCAAGGGCAAAGGGTGCTAAACGGAGACAAAATATCGTTCAGCCACAGGAAATTAGCGAAGCCATACGGCTGCACCAGTCACAGGGCGTCGCGTCGCGAGAGTAGATTAAAAGGATGAAATAATGAAGACGTGCAAATGCACGCGCGTCCTCGCACCCTGCTCAGTTTCGCTGAGTCTTGACCTGTAGCAAATATTATAAGGTTTTGGAACGACGGTCAGTTTTGCTTGTGTTTCTTATATTTCCAACTAGCCAGGAGGCCCGGCGCTGCCCGGATGTTTCTTACCCCACCCACCCCTACCACTTTACTAAGCCCCCACCCATACCTTTACTGTCATTGTTCCTGTTGTCAAGGGAGCCAAGGGAAAGTACTCTTCGTACGAAAGGGAAAAGACTGTGTGGTGATCTCCCTTTCACTCTGATTGTCGTGTACATGACTTGTTAACGGAGTCGTCATATTTATTATTTCATTTTGTTTAGGCTTAGCTACAGGGTCGAAATATGGCCTGTGACCATCTGCGGGTGCGAAGGAACCCACGTGCCGAATTTGGTGTGCATCGGTTCAGGCGTGTGGATTTGTATCTCACACACACAAAAACAATGCACGCACACAATGCACGCACGCACGCACACACACAGAGCTTTAGATTACCTTCCATTCCCATTCACAGCTTCACATCTACCCTCTGCCTCGCCAACTCTCTCTCTCTCTCTCTCACCCACACACACCCTGTTTCTTCGACCTCGACAGCCTGTCTGTGCAACCACTAAGTTGGAAACAGCATATCGAGCCAAAGCGCTCCAAATTTAGAGCACAGCCGTGGTTCGAATCTGTCCGAATCAAAAACAAAACGGATTGACTGAAGCAGGGAGGACAGGGGATAAACGAGTGGCAGTGAGTGGGGTGGGGTGGGGGTAGGGGTGGATGGAGTGAGTTTAGTTCGTCGCCGTGTTGGGCTGATTGGCAGGACAACAGGAAATATGGTTCATGAGCTGGAATACGGCACAGGCTTGCACAGTAATGCCACAGCACGTGCTTGCTAGTTCTGGGAATTGGCGATCAGAGAAACAGGATCATCGCTGTTTTTCTTGTCGTTGTTTTCATGATTGTCGTTGTTTATTCTGCTTTACTGGCCTTCGTGTGGTCTTCAGCTGAAGAAATCCAGTCTTACGGTGAGGGCTGTATTTCGGGGTAAACATAGCGATATTCGGGGATGTATCGCGGTTCGTAGATGTGTAGCTAAGGTCACAATGAGTCGAAGCAGGGTCGTGCACACGGGGTTACATTGTGAACGTCGATGTAGCGCCGTGTACATGTGATGACAGTATGCTGAAGCCATGTCTGTCCCAGTGAGACAGTAACTCGATGCACTGTATCTGGTATACAGGAAATGACAATGTAGGTATCGATGTGTCATCTTTTACTCATGGGATTAGCATGTCGATGTTGGCATACTCAGGTTGACAATAGAGTTTCGATGCACCATCACGTACCCGGGAGGACAATCCGTCGTTGTGTACCCACTGAGACAGTAAGTCGATGGAGGGTCGTGTACCCGGGTTGACAATACGAGTGTCCATAGGGTCGATGTACGTAGCGGTGTATGCTTACCGGTATATACCCTGTGAAAACGCTGTCGTTAAAAGGATCTCAGAAAGTCAGTTTATGATAGATCTGGTACACCATCCGTCAGGTCCTTTTTAAAAAGGTTTACACTCATACTTGGTCTCTCACAATTCCTTTATCTCTGACAGTTTTAGTCCAGCCAGCCCAGGAAATTCGCCGCCATGTCGCTGTTATCTTTCCAAACGTCGATTTGAAGGCATTCTTCGCATGCCAGCATCTGTCTCAATGTGACACTAGCCCTTTGATCATGCACTTCCTCTCTGTAAGCGTTCTGCTTAACAGGCTGGCAAGGGGGGGGGCGGAATATACAGTGGATTATATATCTGTAACATATAGGGCTAGATATAACAAATGTAAATATATCCATTAAAATGCATCGAACAACCATATTTCCAGTTACTTCTACCACAGAGTCCAATTGCGTTAGTTAACTCTACATCAAAATGTGGTTATCTCCGTCGGTGTGAACACTCCTCACATGTTCACTGACAGTTTATCAATGGTCCTCCCGTCATCATCTTGGTTGTTGTTGAACACTCGCGGTCGGTGGGTTGCGCCGAGAACGCGTTAGAGCTGCCGATGGAAAAGTACGGCGCAACACCGCAAGGGTTTATGAAGAAGGTGTACACCCGACGTGTGGGATTACAAATGGAGAAGACATGCTTGGCAAGGCATCTGGCCATTTATCTAGAGACCTCGCCATCGCTAGGTGTCGCTCGCGTAATGTCCCCAGGGAATATCACTCTTCGGCGGGGACACCTAATGATGCCCGGGTCACAGCTAAGCCAGTAGGCACCCCCAGACAGGACGCTGACAAGGCAGGTATTTTTTGTCCCGATTGGTCCCCTTCTGACGCATAAGTACGTACGCACCCACACACAGAGGTGCAGGCATAGGCAGATACACGGACGCCCGTATGCATGCACACACGCGCAGACACAACACAGGTCGTTGATTTGTGCCACATACTGTGGCTATATCCTATCACTTCACGCATTAAAGAGAGAGAGAAAAAAAACTTTCTATCTCTTCCTTGAAGAAAGTTCACACGTGCACTTATGCACTTACACGCACGTGCAGAAGCAAGAACTGTCACTTTTTGCGAACTAATCTGTCACACCAAACGTAAAACGCGTGTACGCGCTTACTGACATGTTTAAACCACCGTGTGTGTTTAACATGTGAAAGTCAAAACAGCAAAGGCAATGCGTTCACTATAAACTACCATGGGCTTGGGAAATATTGAGAGCAGCATATCATTGTTTCACCTCATAAGCTGTTTAGACTAGCGATAGCATAATATGTGAAACACGTTATATAAAATGGGACATCTGTGGTTCCCTTTTGAAAAGACTCTTAAGAACAACCATGGTTAGAATGTACTCAGAACCCCTTCTCACAGCAACGAACGAACGAAAGTTGAGAAAACTTATGGAAAGGCTTGCACTGACAAGTATACGTGTGCATGTGTGAATGTGAGAATGAGTGTTCTTGCGTGGAAGTAAATGCACAAGCGCGTGGACATGCATGCCTTTTCACATGCGTGCGTGCGCTAGCGATGACCGGAGTACAGTGAGCACACCGCACGTCATGGTGTAAGCGCGATTGTAGAAAAGATACTGAAGATGAGTTCTGTGTGCACATGTATCTTCTGTCCGTATAATTACTCGCAAATTTCCCAGTGCGAACGGGGCCTTAAGCGCGATTTTAGGATTTACAAAATTGATATAAATGCTCAGTCTTCTCATCTTAAGCCAAGACAACACGTACGATCTTTTTTTTTTATCTCAGAAATGAGCGTATTGATGTTCGTGAAAGACCGTTTATTCTGTGATGCTATAGACATTCGTACAGCCGAACCCAAAAGGTCAAAGGTCCTGACTGTTCGCTAATTTCTGGCTTCGGTCTGTACATCAAAATGCCTGCCACAATATAGAACGGGAAAAGACCTTTAAAGCAACCTAAAGTTTATAAAAAGACAGAAATTTTGGGACTGCAACTGAAATTAGCCGCCTCACGATACAAGCAACAGTCACAGGTAAGGTCAGGTGTACTGGCCTTCACGCGGAGTGGTTGGCCCCCATGGGCACTAGCGACAAGCTGGCCGTTATCAGGGGAGATAAGAGAGCAGAGAAGGGGTAGAACTGACCGCGCGATGGCAGTCGATAAGAAAACAGAACAGTGCATTAATAGCTGCCATTATTAATATCTACTAGTGACTGGAGCACGAACCAAACGGCAGGTAAGTTCGGCATCAGTGGCTACATGCACGTCACCCACTCATCCCGATGAAAGAAAGAGAGAGAGAAAAAAGAGAGAAAAAAGAGAAAAAGAGAGAAAAAAGAGAAAGAGAAAGAAAGAGGAAAAAGGGAGAAAAAAGAGGAAAAAGAGAGGAAAAAAGAGGGGGGGGAAGAGGGAAAAAAGACCGGAAAAAGAGAAGGAAAAAAGAGAAAGAAGAGAGAGAGAAAGAAAGGGCCTCGAGGAAGTGGGTGATTAAAGGGGTGGAGGAAGAGGGGGAGGGGCCAGTAAAGTGGTCTAGAGAGAGGGGGATGGAGAGAAGATAGAAGGATAGAAAGTAAGACGCGTGGGAGTGGACGAATTAAAACGGAGGAAAAAGGGAGGGTGGGAAATGGAAACAGGAAAGAGACAGGAACTGAGGGAGGCAAAGAGCGACCGAATGAGGGAGAAGAGAGCTGACACGTGATCTCTTCAGGGTCATTAGTCGTCATGGGGAGGTACAAGAATAATATATTCAAGGTAACACGGTACAGTATGCATGCACTAAAACAGGGACGAGAAGTTTCGCTAACCCAACGAGCAAGTCACTCTTGAAATTCGCGAACCCACTGACATTTCCAGCTGTCCACGTTCTATCCCCCTCCCTCCCTCTTTTTTTCTCTCTCTCTCTCTCTTATAGGACTACAGCAGTCGGGACAACATCGATAGCCCCAGAGGTCAGAAATTTCTGTTTTTCAATGGCATGGCCTTGCGAGATTTGTTGTGGGTTTAAGCAGCCAGACCATCGTATCTCTCCATCCCTGTACTAAAGAAAATCCCACACGTGCAGACATTTATAAACCATGGCAGAAATCCGGTCTGTGGCATCAGACATACAGTGGCGGGGACAGATCTCGCTAGCAGACGTACACTGTTATGTGTGACGTGTTCCCTTATTTACCTGGTTGCTTTACATACAAATGCTTGCTCACATGAGAGAGACTGTGGGGGAGGGGGAGAGAGCAAGCTGAAAAGTATTTTGTCGATGGACAATCAAAAGGGTCTGTGGCCCAGCCCCTATCAGTAGCAGGCTCCTGCTGCAGGGCTGCACAGTACGTGTGGCCCGTGTTCCCTCCTACTAATGACCTGTGGCAGGCGGACAGTAGGGGTCCCTCCGACGCACAGGAACGAGCAAGCGGTGCTGACCTCAGCAGGTCAGAGGTCAAAGGGCCTTCGCCAGTCAGCTGGTCAGTTCGGACACGACGAGTGGGGTGCTGGTGGCGGCGTTTTCAGACTCCGCTGCCGTTGTGCCGTAAATTGGTGTCGTTATCCACTTAACTGCCGCCATCCAGGCTTTATGGCGTCTGGGCGGCTGATGCGATCTATAGTTGGGCCGGTCCGTGCATCCCACGGACGTGCGGATGTGCAGGCGGGCACACACACATGAGACAGACAGACAGACAGACAGACTGACAGACAGACCTACAGACAGACAGACAGACAGACAGAATAAAAAAAGCTAGCTTACATGAGCTCAACCCTGTCTGATGACATAACCGGATTTCCAAAACAAAAACGACTGTCATGGACAAGGTGAGAAATATTTGGAATTGTACAGTTGCCTCCCCTTTTATCTAAGACGTGGGGCTGTCACCGCTCAAGAGATAGTACAAACATTATCCCGAAAGTTCTACCCAAAGTAGCTGTCTCGGTTTTCTGTTTACAGCCCGTCTGTTCCTGGGCCATCACCTGCACGATGCACTCATATGTTCCCCATCTTACTTTTTCACTTCTGTGCTTTTACGTTTAATGACATTTTCATTAATAATTTTCACACAAAGTTCTTTTGCAAGTTATTCTACTTCTGAGTAAAGTGCAGACAAGTTTAATATGGGTGCAATACAAATTATTTTAACAATAAGCCTAATCTAAACTATTAAATAAAAGTTTCTCTGCTCCGTCTCTAGATAGAGCCGTTAGTCAACTGTCATTTTCCTACTGGAGTTCTGTCATCTACCTTAACAGCTTCCACATGCTGATTCTAAATCTGAAAACCGTTTTTGTCTATCACGTCCCGTTTTTAAGTTGTCTGTCTGTGTTTTTATCACCTTCGTCCATAATACTGCCGTCGGTATTTTACTATTTACTATTTACTATGTGTTACTATGTATTTACTATGTGTAACCCCCTCGAGGTTACCAGATTTATTTCCCCTTGCGGCTTTTCTAGCTTAGGGAAATGCTAGTAGTAAGGAAAAATGCAGTCCCTCAGACAAATAAACCTTTGTCTGGGGACAAGCTTTTTTGTGTATTAAAAACCCCCTTTAGTTTGTACTTGTGGGGAATGTGTACCCTTGTACTGTGGCTGAAGTGAGAGGCAGAGTTTTTCAGTGAATTTATCGGTGCGACCGAGTTACGCTATTGCGCGATAGCGCGGAAGAATCGCGGCATCCACGTGTTCACTGGAACTCTGTGCCCCAGCCATTTGAGTCCAGACTTGGGAGGAGAGAAGGCTAGCTCTTCCTCCGGTGTCTTTTTGTAAAAGGTATACTGCATTTTTGTACTTTGTACTTTGTATACCGCACTGTCGTAAGTAATGGCAGAGATGTGTTGACGCGGTTATGAATCGGATTATGTTCTCCTCTGTAGTGCATCCCGTGGGGTGGTGTATGTATAAAATATTGTTCCCAGAAGAAATTTCACTGTTCAAGTATTGTGGAAAATATAATATAGATCGGGATGGGTTGGGGATGATATAGATTTTATTGGATTTCTGGTTGCTTGTCCCGTGCACGTGTTAAGAGCGCCGCCATCTTGGCCACCACGTAGTCGCGATATGGGGTCTGTTCCCCCATTGTGTTTCCATATTCCGTGGAGGTGTTTAGCTGTAAGACTGCCTGATTGATGTTGAAGTTGTATTAGTTGTATGTATTGCTGATGCTGTAGCCTGAAATTAATTGTTAGGTCGATCTCTGTTTCAGGCCACCTTTTTTCCACATATTTTCCCCCCTCTTTTCTCCCTCTTCCCTTGTCATTCTCCCTTTTCACTTCGTCACTTCACTTTACCTCTGTCATTTTCACCCTTCTTCTTTTTATCTTTAGTTCGGCATTTAGATAGAAGAATAAAAGTTATTATTGAGTCTGTTTATTTGTTTCTGTATTGTTTAGTCAGTGAGCAGAGAATCTGTGTGCGTGTAGCGCTAACCTCTAGCCCGAACCAAAAATTACTTTTGTAAGACGACATACACATTAGCGTGCTAATTTTCCGCTGGTGTGTACCGATTACATATGTAACGCCTCTGCGGACAGTTTACTGCACAAGATCAGCAAAAGAATATGTCCAGAAGACTTCAAAATCCAGACAAGTATTATTTTGGCTGTAAAGTGGGCGACCAAGATAAAAAGCGTGGGCACCTCATGTTTGATGCACTGTCTGCTATTCCGCTTTAACACAGTGGGTGAACGGCAAACGGAAGATGCCCTTCGCTGTACCCGCGGTGTGGTGTGAACCAACAAGTCATCAAATCAGACTGTTATCTTTGCATGACAAAAATTGCTGAATTCACATAGAAGAAGTCACAAATTGTGTGTCCTGATTGCCCATCATCATTTAAGCCCGTTCCTCATGACTCCGAGGATAAGGTCCCAATTCCTCCTTCCACATCTGCAGCAGAATGTGATGAAAGTTCAGATGAAGAATGTGCATCTGCTGCCGTGGAGGAGTTGTATGAACCTGAAGTGGATGAAAACCAGCCTCACCTGCTAACTCAAAATCTTAATGATCTGGTTAGAGAATTGTCACTGTCAAAGGAAAAAGCAGAACTGTCGGTTTCAAGGCTGAAGCAATTGAACCTGTTAAGGCAGGACACCAAAATAATTTTTTCCCCATGATCGTCACACCATCCTGGCTTCTTTTTATCAGATGGAAGAAGACATTTGTTTCTGTACACAGTCCATACTCACGAATTGTTGCCGATATGGCAAACTGGCTAAAACTTCAGTAATGTGTATCTCAGAAACGTGACGTGCTAGCTGAATTTCAATTACAGATCTGAAATCAACGTCAAAACCTTAACTAAAAACACCTTTGAGTTCTCAGTAGCAAACAAAAAAAACCCCATTTGTTGACCAGTGTAACGCAATGTTTTCTTGCTTGCCAGCAAGACAGTAAGAATCTCTGGTCGTGGGTTCCCCTGGATTTGGCACCAGATTCGCAGGGCGTCTGTTTGCCATGATGGAGCTTTGCTTGCTGACCATCCAGATTGCCAAGCAGGTTGTAGTTGCAAAAGTTATCAGAGACGTTTTCGCTTCCTTTATGTACGGACTCACCTCTGGGAAGTTACCGACAGGTGGAAGCACCTTCCGTCCAGATCAGCATCAAATTAATAACCATTCTATTGTTAATCGGAAATCCCGTGTACAAGACGCGTACCTTCGATACTGAAAACGTGACAGGCGGACAGGGAAGTATTCAAAGCGATTTATCCCTACAGCGACGGTTTAAAAAAACCGTATAAGTAATTTAAATTAAACCTCTCGGTAGTTGGACTTTTGGTCTGATTTTTATTGCTTAACGTCCCGCCGCAAACTATATGCATATCAAGACAGTGTTGCTTGAAGCAAGTTAAGGTGCTGCCACATTGGAACTGCTGTCGCAACACAGGCAAGTCTTAGATATCACTCGGCCGGGATGCGACCCACCGACCTCCCGCCTCGGAAGCGAACGCCTTAACTACTAGACCACCGAGGAGATTCGGCCGCTGGTAAAAGAAGTGTTTGAGAACTCAGATTCCTTGTTTTTCTCTGGAACAGATAACGTAAAAAGGAAACGCCTGTATATCACGTAAACAACGCGCGTATACCTTGCAGACTAATTTTCGTCATTTGTGCAAAATACGCGCATATTTTCTCTTTGCTAATCGCACAGTGTCGTGCAGCGTTTTTGAGTGCGGAGTCTATATCTTCTTCCTGTTATTTCCTCAAATATGGGTAGCGTCCCGTAACAGCTGTAACGCATGCTTACGCCGATACAGAAGCACGTGGATTCGAATCCCATGTCCGGCACATTTACATTTCTCTGACTGTAGCGCATGCTTATACGGCTAGCCGGGTGAGGTTTCTCCTCCTCCCTTCATGCACTCCTAGCCCTGTCATCAGATAATCTTCGCTGCTGATTTGACGTCAAACAACCAAAGAAATAACTAGCCCCAACGAACCTTGTGACGGAGCAGTATGGCGACAGGTGAGGTCAGCAAACCCCTCAGAGGCCCTTGGGGCATACACCTCCTGGTGACGTCAACTAATGCTCACCCCACCCCATCAAGACAGTCAAGCGAACACTGAACACCCGCCCCACGGTACACCTCTGGCTCTGCTGATAGTTTCTCGTGGCCTTTTCGTGTCGTATTTCAGTCGCTACTGTCACCTTCAGCTTTTGTGTTCCCGCGCGCATCACAACACTCAGTTCAAAACGCTTGCTAGCTGCTCGGGTACAGATAAAGGGCAAACCGCCATAAAATTTAGGGGTCTGGACTCCCCGCTTATTTAATGGTATTTATGGTTCCACTGGGAACGGCAGGGCAGTTGATCTTTCGGCAAAGTCAGGGCAGTTTGAAACCAACCACTTTCAGAACCGACCCAGTGAGCGTAGGTCCCTATACGCTGCAGAAATTATGGTGATCAAATGGAGTCATAAGGGACAGAATATGTCCTTTTTACCTCAACCGAATGCAGAACAGTTAAAGTTTTAGTAGATGAGGTGCCAATGGGAAGCAAGGAGGAGATGGATAAACAAGCTAAAGACAAAGCACGCCTCCCGCCCCACATAAAACTACTTTTTTTTTAAATGTTAGATTTGTTTGGCCATACCAATAGTAATTAGTTAAGTCCACGCGTTCATATTAGATTTGTTTGGCCATACCAATAGTAATTAGTTAAGTCCACGCGTTCATATTAGATTTGTTTGACCATACCAATAGTAATTACTTAATTCCACGCGTTCATATTAGATTTGTTTGGCTATACCAATAGTAATTAGTTAAGTCCACGCCTTAATATTAGATTTGTTTGGCTATACCAATAGTAATTAGTTAAGTCTACGCCTTGATATTAGATTTGTTTGGCTATAGCTATAGTAAGTTAAGTTTTTGTGGAAAAAAAGGAATACAGCAACCAACGAAGTGTATATTTGCTTGCCTCAGCAGAACACGTCGCGCAACTGTTTTCCTGAGTGACTTTTTTTCTGGCGGCTAGTGCAGTCATTTACTCTTGCAAACGTGGCATTGGCACATTTGTCAACAACATATGATTAGATGTCTTCAAAGTCTTAACCCATAACCAAACCATCATGTTGGGCTTCTTTTACCCTGACAAGAAAGGAAGAATAGCAATTTAATCAGAATTTCACAATCTTAAGATCACGCTAAGACATACTGACGGTACTCATTTCCTTAATTAGAGGCCCAGTTACCCAATTAAACTACAGACCTTAAACCAAAAGAATACGCCACTAAGTTATTGTCTCAAAAGAAAAGAGTATAATAATTTAAAGAGACAAACTTCATCTTCTTTTTTGCATGTCCACTTGAAATGAATTGGAAACTTTTTTTAACCCGTAAACTGATTGTATGCCTGAAATCATCTTCGCCATTATCAAAGATAGCACTTAACGTTGTACAATGCCTATAATCAAAATGAATCGAATTTCAAATATTCAGCAAGTTATAATTTCTCCGCAATAGAGAAAAGTCCGTTGATAATCTTAAAATTTTCTGAGCAGCACTCATCATTTGCGATATTTATCCAAAGTTCTGAGCAAGCTTTCCAGAACAACAAGGAAATTTCTGTCTTAAATGGGTTAGCGACTCTCTAATCCCTTTACTTGCTTGTGCCGTTGGCTTAGAGAATAACGCGCAATATCCACTAGACTTTCTAACAACCGGCCAACACAAGTGACTGAAGTCAGCTTGCTTAAGTACACCAATCTTTTCTTTAGCTAAAAACGCAAAAGGTAATCATTTTATACAGGAAGTTTAGTCTTCAGGCTGTAGCAAAGAGCTCAGTTTTTCTTTTCCTTTACGAAGGACACAAACAGTCTTTAATTTATGGCTTAAGGCAGGGCGATGTCGACAAGCAGAGCTTGTCCGTCTGAACTAAATATTCGCTATGCCAAAGCCAACCCAAAACACACTGCAGATTCTCGAATCTGTGGTTGGTTTTTTGTTTGTTTGTTTCGCCGCGTTGTCAGACTGGATACATTGGGTCGGTTGATGAGGAACGCAGTATTTTTGAGTTACCCCCCTCTCAAAAAAAGCAGAACCTC
>SMGT01015882.1:170705-188139 GCA_004794575.1 Lanistes nyassanus | reverse complement strand
CCCCCCCCCCCCCCCCCCCCCGAAAAAAATGGGTGGACGCAGTGACTCTGAGCTGCTTGGTCGCCTAGGGATACTGCAACTAATCCTCGACGTGCCTCGTTTTGGGCCATCGTCCCACTGGCCGTGACCAGCCGGCGGAAGACCCCGCGCCTCTTCGATGTGAATGTCGCTGAAGCTGGCGATTCCCCGTCTCAGAGATTCACTACTTCATAAGTCGGCCCTGGGAGTTAAGCCGTTTATCATAACTCTAAAACCTGATGTATCATTTCACAGACGGACAGGTTGATTATTAACCTCACATTTGCGACGTGAATGTGATTTTTGGAAGCTTGTATGTAGGCCGAATGACTCGGTAGGTAGGTAACTCCTCTCTACACTGCAGTTACCGGCCTTGCTGTCTCGTACCCACACGGCTTTGTCATAGGCAAGGTTTGGATTTGACTTGGAGAACTTTGAGGTCACTATCCCGAGGTGAATACTCGTTTTCCACGCTTTGCGACAAATCTGCACACAGCTACAACGGGATCGGAAATTTCGGTGACCATACACGCAGTTGTACGGTCTGACCAGGTTGAAGTAACATTAACGTCACGTCTTAGATTCTACGCTATTAAGAGAGAAAAATGGGCGGAAAGAATAGAAAAAGTATTAACAACAAAGGGACACAAGTAAATTAAAGTATGCAGGAAACAAGCCCACGACAAGAAAAGAATGGAAAGGAAAGAAATGGGAAGGAGAGAGCAGAAAAAAGGCGAGCAAAGAATAAAAGAAAAGAAACGGAAAAAATATAAAGGGAGAAAGAAAAGCTAATGGGAAACAGGAGAAAAAAATCCCTACAGAAAAACAGGGAGCACAAACCGCATGGTTGTCACTGCAGATAAGTGATATTCTGTGACACAAGACATAATTTAAGATACATTCTCAAGATACCTCGCTTCTCTGCCAGCTGGAATGAGCAAGAACAGCACAAGTAAATCAAGACAGCAAAAAAGAAAAAAAAAAGACAGCCTGATTTCATGTCAGACAAAAGTATACCTTGAACAACATTCTCCAGCCACCGGTATAAACCGTAGCGCTGTAAAAACGCAAGCAAATAATATTTTGTAGCCACCACTTGAACATTTCCTGTTGGAGTCTATGTCCTTGTTACTTTTCGGATTTTCGCTACCCATGTTTCTCTCTGCGGGCGGGCGAGCGAGTGAATGAGTGGGTCAAGAGGGGAGGATAAAGAAAGGGTGAACAGGAAATAGTGATATAGAAAGATTATACTTGCATGTTTAGTGTAGTGTTTTCGTCATCAACAGTCAAAAACGCGATCGACCCTGTTAGCAGGCGCTACATCCAGAAGAATCACCTTTCCAGAAGTTGAGGTCTAAGCTGAAAACCAACGATCAGTTACCTAGTGACAATCACAATCACAATCATCGATAAATAGAAAGAAAACAGAAAAGGAGAGACATAGATTAAGACACAATGATGAAATCAAATTTCCTTCGAGCCTAATATATTTAAGGGCTTATTCCTCCTTTTCTATGCATTCCATCAAAACGTCATAAATGCTTGCAGTTCCTGCACATCTGTCGCTGGCCATAATCCCTGTATTCAATGCTGGTTAATCGCGCGCTTCCCCACAAAACCCTCACTAGAATAAGCGAATTTTATAGAAGGGAGGAATGCGAGCAACGTGAGGTAAAGTGACGTCAAAATCCTTTTATGGTCGCCCATGAATTCCACGCACTGTATATATATATATACGCACAGTGCATGTAGAAATCCCTTGGTCGATCTGGGAAGCTTTGACGTCACTACTTTGAGCCTATGTCTTAAAAGGTGTGATCAAATCAGTGCACTCTGGTTTGGGGCGTACAAGGATGTCATCTGGCGGCGAGATAGTTTTGCTTTGATATGCGGCAAGTGCCATCCCTTGCGGGGCCTACGAAACGCGCTCAACCGTACTGCCCGTATGTTTAACAAATTGCCCCGGTTTACCGACGTCGATGAAACAAACTCGTCGCGGAGGTTGCCGCCGCGACGAGGGTCGGATGACCGCCGGTTTGTGCAAAATGGCGCCTGAGTTTGCTTCAGCGAGGATCGCGGCACCGCCTGGAAACTCGTCTTCCCAGGACCGTCGACCCCGTGGCGGCAGACAAGCGAACCGCACTTTGAGGGGTCGACACCGGCCTCAAATGTTTTACGGAGTTATGTCCACTGTCGTCTCCTTTGTGAGCCAGAAAGAATGTTACACGCTCGGCTCTTGAACCAATTTGCAGTGGCTCGAGCCCTCGGCAAACCCTCGGGACCCGGCCGCGCGGAGGCGACTTGCACGTCCATGTTTGCTTTGCCAAACGCCCGGAGCTCGAACAAACGACGACAGCCATATTAGTCCAGCCGTGACTTGCTCTCCTCTAGCATGGCGGACTTCTTTCCTCGATTGTTTATGTTGTCCAACTTCAGGCAACCAGCCTAAAAAGCGTTGGAGGGTTAAGTTGATGATCTCATCTCACTGCCCACACTGGTGGACTGTTCATTTTTGATGTCTTTGTGTCTCTGTCCGTCTGTTCTCTCATCTGTCCGTCCGTGAATCTTTTCTTTCTTTTCGTTCCCCAAACTCACAAGCACACACACACACACACGAGTGGAGCACAGCGTGTCATTCAGAAGGCAGGCAGACATCATCAGACAAAACAATTTATTTTAAAACTCCGGGTATCTGCTAGTCTGGGAATAAGGGATTGATTCATAATACATTTGTTTACTGACTTGAAAGGAGTCTGAATTTTCTGAAACATAGATCTCTTGGACTTGAGATGATTTACAATGAAAAGAGAAACAAATACCAACAACAAGGGGAAATCTCTTTCACTTTCGGTGACATATCACATGGAATGCCTGTTTAATTACTCCCGGCACTGTAAATCGGATTGGCCCATGAATGGAAGCCTTTCATGGAGTGCCGGCGTACGGTGTCAAAACACAAAGAAGCTCTGAGAAGCGCGAACACTTGATCCTGCGGGCCTTACGTCCATTCATTAACTGGGACACAGAGAGTCTATTCTTACTGCACGGCAATGCTGAATGCAGGCCAGGAATGTGGCGCATATCTCTCTCTCTCTCTCGCCGAACCCGGAAAACGAATCTTAATAAAAACAAAGATCAATCTATGTTTGTGACACTTGCCAGTCTTTCTCTCACCACCATACCCCATCGCGACATACCGCGCACACACGCATTTCTTCCCTTTCCAGCAATATATACCAATGCACGCACAGGTACACAAGCGCGCACTCCCCCACACACACCTCTTTTCACAAGCGTGCGAGTGATTTTGTTTGTATCTATTCAATCCTAACTTTCAACTCCACGTCTGCTCCTGGGCTGGCTTGCATGAACGCTCTTCTGTCTCTTCGTAAAGGTGGACGTAAAACGGGGGTAACGCGCGCGCGTGTGTGCACGATGTCTACATGGCTGTGTTGTCTCCTTCACGTGTGATCCGTGTCTGCGATAACCTTGTCTGACATTTTTGGTGAAGCCAAACAGCAAGCGCTCTCTTAACTTCGCTTAATAAAAACAGCACGTTCAAAGTGACTCTGATGAGAGTCTATCACTTTCTTCCAAACCTTATCAACGCTTTCTCAGCGTACGTATCTTGGGTATATCGCTGTACGCTGTGACTCTCTGTGTGACAGTTTTTTTCCTGTCTGTCTGACACGTACTTGCATATCACAGACGTTCATCTAGTCCACGTTTAGCACAATGGAGAGCTGTGCAAATGCAATTCAAAGAACAGGCGCTTGGTTACCAGCCAGAAGTTCCAGGGTTGAGCTCAGCGAATCACATTCTTTTGTAAATCATAACAGTGGGTGGGGGGTGTTTGTTGCTTAACGTCCCCCTGCAAACTATGTGCATATCAGGACGGTGTTATACAAAGTTTACGTGCTGCCACACGTGGGACTGCTGTCACAACACAGGCTTGTATCCCACCCAGTCACATTATACTGACACCGGGCCAACCAGTCCTAGCACTGTTCCCTGTACTGCCAGGCGTCCAGCAGGGGAGCTACTAGCTTGCCAATTTTTAATTCTTAAGAATGATTCGGGCGGGATGCGAATCATCAACCTCCCACCTCGGAAACGGAGGCCTTATAAGCACTAGACCGTCGAGGTGGTCTCGGTCATAAGAGTGGTCGTGATGCTCATTCGCTCTGTGTATTTTCCGTGCTTATTTACGTATGAACAGGAACAGTGGGCGGGGGAGCAAGCTTGAGGCACTACAAAGGTTGAGACAAGGCAACCATAAACATGTAGCAGTGCTTGCAAATGTTCGGCGAAGCGACATTCTTCATAGCACCTCAACTGTAAGTGGTTTAATGGTAGCTGCTGGTGCTGAACCAAAAATTATAACCGAATATCGTAAATGAACGTAAACAAATGTATCCATTTAAATAACGTAGAGTGAATCGTAAAAATGTTACAAATCTAGATCAAGTAAACGAAAAGTAAACAGTGGTTTTTTGATGACTTTTGATAATTCGAATAACGAAAATAAAAAAGCGATGGGAACTGGTATAAGTTTTATTATCCCTTTGAGATTTCTACTTTGCTTAAAAACTAATTTCTTAAACGTGGAGAAATGCATTAACTTACAGCCGAATGTAAAACAGAATATAAAATGTATTTTCATGCATGGTAATATAAGATAGAATAAGATTTTTACTGTACCTTTGGGAAAGTATGGAGATCCCTAAACTCAATCAGAATATATTTTAAATAGGCATAAATAGATACATAGGCATAAACGTTTTGCTTTGTTATCAAATTCTATCCCAGATATACGGGACCGACTTGTACTGACGAGATGCAGGAAGGGAAAGCAGTGGAAGTAACTACACGACCATGTTTAAGCTTGAACAGTTATGTCCCCTGTTGAAGAGAGGTTAAAAAGTTTAATGAAAGGGACCGAATGGTTTGTATTTTGTTGCATGTAAAGGTTAAATATTGGAATAATTTGTTGTTCGTTTCTCCTCTGCCTTAAGCTATACGTAAAGACTTGTATTATAGACGCAGAAAAGGGGACACAACAGATGCGAAAACGGAAAAATTGTCTCGACGCATGCGTAGCTTGGGGGTGGGGAGGGGGAGACGCCCGTCCTTCCATAAAATGGCGCGTGTTGTACAAGTGCGATAGTGAATTATTGCTGGAGTTTGACCTCCAGCTTCACCAAAGACTGTACGATCTGTTGAATGTACTGTCCTTGCCTCTTCAAAGACTTAGTGGCCAGAATGCCTGCAAGTTTTTTGAAACAAGTACCTTTGCGATATTCAAGACTCTACCGAGTACGACCACGTCGAAATCTGTGTGCACCATCAACATCAGACGTGGGTGTAACGATTATTTTCATCCGTAGAAATTATGTAATACAAATCGAAAAACTGATGGTCGAGATGACTCCAGTATCCTCTCTGAACATCCGTAGACCGTTTACACAGTATTCACACTGAAGCGTGAAGGTCTTTGAAGTCGAACGCTGTGGGGTGAAAGAGAGACGAGTCAGAATGGATGGGATTTTTCAGACTTTGAAAGTAGTGGTTGTGAAAAAAATAGACCTGTAAAACCTCTCAGTGATTTGAGAAAGCTTGTAAATTTGTATGGAAGCTAGTCGATTCATCCATTGCAAGGGAGTCGGTTCGTCCGTGAGACTGTAGTGTCCAAATGGTTACAGTCGACTCGTCAATTATCATCTCGCCCCTAGGTTGACTCGTCTGCGACTGCTCGCCACACTGTTGACCTGTCCACTGAGAACGAAAAGCTGTAGTGTTGTAATCAAATTACTGTTAATCGACCGCTCTCGTCGGGGTCAAACTCAGTGATACGGCCCTTCTTACAAGCCAACAGTATATTTACAATGCAGCACACAATGCAATTTTATAAACAATAATTATTATAATGGGGATTAACCAGTGACTAAATGTTTATATATCAAAGACATATTGGTATTTGTTGCCCTTGCCAGCAGCTTAAAAAAAAAAGGCTGTTTGCACTAACTTACAATGCCGGAAAGAAAACTTATCTTCCACAGCTTGTAAATGAGTAGGTTTACCTGTGCTTCAGCCCCTGAAAAGGTTTGGGTCCCACCCATATATACAGTATACCAAATCAGTTTAAAATGTTGGTTACTGGTAGAATCAAAAGTGATGTGTATTAAACATTTAATAACTCTGTCCATAATAGACCTGTTTACAGCAAAAGTAAAACAAAAGAATCATATAAACTAACATTAATCAGGAATTTCAGCCTTTATTATTGACAATGTGATTTTAATATTTTCTGATTGCAGAATGGATCACTCCTATGTGTTGCTTATTATTCTGCAGATCCTGTTGCAGTAAAAAAAGGTGAATATGCTGATTTTAATATATACACATTATTTGCCTAGTGTAATAGCATCGTCTAAAAAAAAAGTCTTTAAGTAGTTTAAGTTATATCTTCATTAATAGATGTGTGACAGGTGAAGTCATAAGGCCGATGGGCTTTTGAAATTCATTAGCCCACTGAAATGTTCATCTACTCAGGTTGTTTCATTATTTTTTGGATATGACAAAACCCTCTTCAGAATACATTTCTAAGAATTCATACTGTGGCAGTCAGCAAAAGGAAAGAAAAAAGATCAGTCACCCAATGAGTTTGTGATTTGTGATTTATAATGACCTGACTTGTTTGATAGTAGTAGTGAACTATAATCCACCCGTCTATAGGTAGGCTCAAAGTTTGGGTCAGTGAACTCTTTAGCACCTAAAGACACTGGTGGACGAGTCAACCTAGGGGGCGAGATGATAATTGTTTTAATGCCGTTTGTGTGGCTTGCTCCAAAAAAAAATTCTGAAGTGCTGGTGACACTAAGATGATTTTTGATGATAATCTGTGATTTCAGATACATCAGGCCCTATACCTTCTGCGTACAAATCCGAGTTTGTTGAGAAGGATTGGTATGCATGGTGGCTGCATAAAGGTTACTTCGCTGCACAGCCAGGACAGGTAGTTACAGTTTCTGTTTAAAATGCTAGTGTAATCCTCTTTCAGACACTTTTCCAGTTGTCCGCAGATAATATTGGCATTTGAAAAACTGTCACACAAACTCAAGATGTTTATGATCAGTTGTGTAATAACTTTAATTGCATGATTATTGCTGCTAGCTTATATCACTTAATAAATCAGTTGTTTGGGCTATGTAAATTATTGCCATTATCACCGTCATCATCGCCACCGTAGAAGTCTTGCTTTGGAGTTTCAAATGTTTGTGACCTTTATACACATTCATTTTAAAGAAAATGTTTACTGGCTCATGCAGCCATAAGTATATCGTAGATGTTTTTTGAGAAAGTCACTTCTGTGGTACTGACTCGTTTCAACTTGGTTTTCTAGTCTTGTGACTTGGCTACAGCAAGGACTAAGATAGAAGACACGCAGACATTAGAATATAACAGAAATATGCAAAGAAAGTTTAAAAATGCCCTAAGGATTATTAAGTGGGGCCATTTGATAATATGTTGCATTTACAATGAAGGTTATAACCAGAAGGAATAAGTCTCCTCTTTATGTATGGTCTCATACAGCATAGGAGTTTTGGTGTAACTCGTTTCAAAGGAATCATGAATGTCAGCAATACAATATTTATCCCCCAAGCTCCAGTTTGCAGAGAGTACCACCCATGTTCCCACTAAATTTTGATAATATTCTGCATTGTTAGCATATGGCTAACTGCAGGTTTAGAAATCTGTATAACATATTATGTGCTTGTAGCAAATGAACAGGTGAAAGTACTATAACTTGTTTGAACTTGTTTCCTTTTTATAATTAGGTTTGGCATTATTTTCTGTTTAGTCCTGTTTGTGCATTGTTTACTGTTTTGTTCACAGACTCTGTCTAATGAAGCGGAGAAATTTGTTCTTCTCTTGCCACCTCCCAATGTTACGGGGGTCCTACATCTGGGGCATGCCCTTACCATCTCTGTCCAAGATGCTCTTGTCCGATGGCAAGTACCTAAGCTTAACACACTGCTTCTAGAGAGGCTTTTGTTTTGTACCATCTTTGCAAGCAGCTGATAAAAATGTGCACATTTAAAGGATTGTACCCTACGTATCTGGTAATTTGCTTACCTGGTTATATTCAAGGGCTGTACTGTAATGAACCGGTTCATTTAGCTTGGTTTCTCATTCCAATCTCTCATACATTATGCATGTATCATGTTAAGAGGAAAGATGATTGTGAGCATCGATTATTGAAAGTAATTAGCTTTTTTCTTTCGATAAAGCATCATGCCTTTTTTTTTAAACAGGCATCGGATGCAGGGTCATAAACCACTGTTTGTGCCGGGTACAGACCACGCAGGTATTGCAACTCAGGTGGTGGTGGAGAAAATGCTGTGGAACACGAAAAAGGAGACTCGCCATGATATAGGCAGAGATAAATTTGTTTCAACCGTTTGGAATTGGAAAGAAGAGTAATTATTGTTACTTTTTCCTCTTTTTTTTTCTTTTTTGTGGTCTTAAAGATATCTAATGTTATAATCAAATGTGGACCATTATCTAATGTTATAATTAAATGTGGACTATTATTTATTGTTATAATGTAATGTGAACTATTATCTAGTGTTGTAATGTGGACTATTATCTAGTGTTATAATGTAATGTGGACTATTATCTAATGTTATAATTAAATGTGGACTATTGTCTAATGTTATAATGAAATCTGGACTATTGTCTAATGTTATAATTAAATGTGGACTATTATCTAGTGTTATAATTAAATGTGGACTATTGTCTAATGTTATAATGAAATCTGGACTATTGTCTAATGTTATAATTAAATGTGGACTATTGTCTAGTGTTATAATGTAATGTGTACTATTATCTAGTGTTGTAATGTAATGTGGACTATTATCTAGTGTTATAATGTAATGTGGACTATTATCTAGTGTTATAATGTAATGTGGACTATTATCTAGTGTTATAATGTAATGTGGACTATTATCTAGTGTTATAATTAAATGTGGACTGTTGTGCTGAGTGGTTTACTAAGGTCTAAGTATTAGTGCACCTTTTGGAAACCATATGATGGGAGTATCATATTTTCAAATGTTAGAAAATCAGTGCAGTCATGTTAAAATTGTGTCCATACGATGATTGAAAAAAGGGTGGGTTTTTTTTTCAAAACACTTATCAGTCATTTGTGCCATGCACCTTATGTAAAGAATAATGTTAATTTTTGGGCATTGACCTTACTGCTGTTACCTTCTAAAATTGCCATTTGCATATGCAGAAGTACAGCTGATCTTTACAAACTGTGTCTTTTACCCATACTCTTCAAACAGTTCTATTGAATTTCTAAGTAATATCAAAGTTTCCTTTCACCTTAGTAGCATGCACTTACAATCTCTGTCTGAAATGTGTGGCAGTGGAAAATGTGGTCTCTCAACAGAGTGACCTTTTGAGTTGATTAAGGAACAAAGGTTTAGATGAACAAGTACTTGGTAGACTTTCCTCACTGGACAGTGTGCAAAAAAGGGGCATGTGTGTGGAGTCTATTTTTGTTTCCTTTACAGATAATGAACCTCAATTTTTGAAAATACAATTAGAAATGATAAAATAATTAATCGTGCTGCAAGATAAAAGTAGGGTACACTTCCCATCTTTTTTCCAATAAGTGATTGCTACTTTTCATTTGTTTCAGGAAAGGTGGTATTATAAAAGAGCAGATGAGTAGGCTTGGGTCATCGTTTGACTGGAGCAAGGAGTTCTTTACTCTGGACAGTGTTAGTATTGGAAAATCCTGACAAAATTTACTGTAGTTGGATTGATGAGGGCTGAGGGATTTCTTTTTTGTGGGATAGTGGAAGCAAGAGGGGGAAAAAAAACCATTTATCAAAGGTACATCCGTATTCTACCAAGTCTATGTACAGGGTAGCCCAAGACAGAACGAAGCCTGCTAAATGAATTTAAGCTTATCAACTCGACCGTTCATAGAAGACGACTAAGATTTAGCATCCCTATAACTTTTTTTGTGTGGAAAAACATATTTCTAAAGATGTCCAACTTGGTCTGCACAATGAAAACAGGCTTTTGAGTTGCAATTGATAATCTGAGGTAATGGTGTGTGCATGCACAGAAGGGGCCTTACCAGGGTTGCGCTGATGTGATTGTTTTTGGAAGGTGCGATTAGGGATCGGTAATTGAGAATTTAGAACTCTGGGTCATGGTACAGTATTGTGACAAGAAACTTCCATTTTTCTATTTTGAGCAGCGATTGTCACAAGCAGTTACGGATGCTTTTATACATCTGTATGAGAAGAAAAAGATATATCGTGATACTCAGCTTGTGAACTGGTCCTGTAGTCTCCAGTCCTGCATATCTGACATTGAGGTAAAACTTTGTTGCTGAAACAGTGAAATGCTCCAGGAATGGGGTAGTTTCAAACTAGCCTTTGCTAGTAGACTTAGCTGCACGGATCACTTATTGCAAAACTGAATATTGTCAGCTTTTTCTTGGGTCATTGAGTTACAACAGTTCGCAGAATATCTTTTCGTTTCTGGATTCCTTTGTTTTGGCTTTCATACATTCATCAAGATGGTGTCATCTGGCTCGTTGCTGGACATGTAAAGACTCGGTAAATTATTTCCTTTTGTTGCAGTGCTTAGCTGACGGTAGCTACTCGGTTACTTTCTTGCTGTTGAAGGTTTTATTCCCATTTTTTTTTTTAAAAACTAAACGAAAATTTCTTTGCTACATTCATAGGCATAACTATGACATTTTTGTGCAGGTTGACAATGTGAAACTGGAAAAGCCCACGAAAATATCAGTTCCGGGATATGAAGATGGTGTGAAGTTTGGTGTTTTGTCATCCTTTGCTTATCCTGTGCATGATTCACACGAGGAAATTGTTGTTTCAACAACACGCTTGGAAACCATGGTCGGGGATACAGCTGTAGCTGTGCATCCAGACGACACCCGCTACTCCCATTTGATTGGTCGCAAAGTATGGCATCCCCTGTGCTGCCGCATCATGCCAATCGTTGCTGACACCTTCGTCGATAGAAATTTTGGCTCAGGTAGACCATTTGTTTTAAAAAGCAATAAGGAAGATTTTCTGTACTGATTTGTCATAAAAGCACATCTGTCACGTGATGAGTGTGGTTACACATTGTTTTTAAAAAGGCAATTTCTTTGTCTAAGCAGTTTTTGGAATGTGAAGAAACATTTTTGTCAGGTTGAACTTTTTTCCTGCTGTTGTAAATGTGTGCAAAAGAGAATGAGTCCAATATGTAAATACTCAACGAAAACATAAATAAATAGGGATAGTTTCTTTATTTGAACTTTTGAAATGTAACTTTACAAATGAATAATTCAGAAAGACTTGCCGTTTAAAACATGAAGGAGTGTTGACAACCTAACCATGAAGTAACTTATAAAAAGCAACTGTTTAATCAAAGCATTGTCTTTTTGCTTTCTTAACTGGAAAAGATCGAAAAGATTCTCGGTTTTTCTTATGTGACTTTCTCCCGGCCTCTCTCTCCCCCCTCCCCCCTCCCCCCTTTCCTGTTTCCCTTCCTCTTCACCTGTTCCCTGCCCTTCTCTCTCCCTCCCTCTCACCCCACTTCTCTTATAAATCTTTAATTAGATTTTCCTCCTTCATTTATCTTAACCAACACTCGTCATTGACAGGGTTCAGCATTAGTGATATATGTTTAGTGATCTATTTTGCAAACCTAATGCAAAGCTTTCAGCAAGTGCTGTTATTTTGGAGAATCCCAGAGCATTATTATTTAATCACCAGATTATTCTATTTATATTGTCAACCGTTATTGTCATTTGTTTTGTGTCTTCCAGTTCTCGCTACTTTACTGATTCTAAGGCTTGCTTGATATAACTACAACAAAAAAATTAGTTTTCTTAATCTTTTCATCGTCATTTTTATACTTTATGTATACATATACCCACAGCAGCATAACTGTAAAGTACTGTTTTGAACTTACTGCTGTGAAGCTTGTCATATGCAAAATAACAGTGTCATGTTTTTTTATTTTATTTTTTACAAGGGGCAGTAAAAATTACACCGGGTCACAGCTCCATAGATTTTGAAGTGGCGAAAAGGCATAACCTAGCAGTGCTGGACGTAATTGATGACAAAGGCAGCATATGTGGAGAGGCTGGACAACCCTTCATAGGATTGCCCCGCTTTTTGGCCCGGGATCAGGTGCGCCTGGCTTTACAAAACCTGGGTCTGTATCGCGGAGAAGTACCTCACGAAATGGTCCTACCATTATGCAGGTATGTCACATGTCATGATGACGGTGTAGTGTCACTTGATGTGTTTTATGTTATTATATTCTTTGTCAGGATGAACAAGTGCGGGCATGAAGACGAAAGACTGTTCTAGAAGCCTAGATGCTATGGTGCTGCGAAAATGTGCCAGGCACAGGTAGATTGGCCAGTAATCTGTCTTTATCTGTGTAGCTGCATAAATTACAGACCAAAAGTTGTGGTATGGGTCCTGGCAACTGCCAGGATGATCTCCCCTAGCATGTGTGCAGCATGTGCTAAAGATGGTGGCCTTTGTAACACTACACACGGGGCAGTCCTTAAGTCTTCAGGCTTGATTGACATCCTGATACTTTGGGTAGGGGTGGAGGTTGGTGTCTACCTCTAGTAGTGCATCTTAAGATGTACATCAGTTCTTCAATTCATCGAAGGGGAAGAGGAGGAAGAAAATTGTTTTCGTGTCTAAACTGAGAAACCTACTTTTCACGCTCGGTGACCAGTGTTGGGAATTCTTATTTATGAATTCTTCTTATTTATGAACGTTAACTTGGCATCAAAATAACACATATTGGTTTCAACCAGCAAGAGACACCGAAGCAGGCCGGCAGGAGAGTGAGGGTTCACAAGTTTTGGGCAAGGCAGTGAGGGCATAGCAAAGGAGTGGCTGTCCTCTTGTTGGCAGTCTAAACTGTGCTTTTGGGCCAAGCAGAAGTTACCGCATCTAGTTATAAGTACAAATTTTTTTGCTGGGGAAATGGGTGTGTTAAAAACTCTGCCTGGTTTATTGAATGTTTCAGTCGTTCTGGGGATGTGATAGAACAACGAATGAGGGAGCAGTGGTTTCTAAATTGCAAGGACATGGCTGAGCAAGCAGTGGAGGTGGGAGCTTTGGATTCGTGGCTACTGTAGTGCAGTGACTTGGATGCTATTCTAAGACATCCATCATTTTGGTTTTTGTGAAAGTGGAGTGCTATTAAAAAGTTCTTTTAAACCCCATAAACTAGACCCACCATTCCATCTAGTTTAGTTTGAACAACTAATCCTGTGTACATGGACGTGCATAATGTTTGTATTGGTTTGTGCATGTTCTGAAGGCAGTAAAGCAAGGACAGCTGACTTTTTCACCGCTTCATCACAAGGCTGCTTGGTTTGAGTGGCTTACAAATATCAGGTGAATGAAGTTTCTAAAATAAAATTTTCCTATTTGGTGTGGAAGTTTAAGTCTCATGAATTGGTGCAGATTTTCGGGGTGGGCATGTTGGCCTGTAAACCAACCACCAAAATTCCTTCACCTTTTAATTTCAGTTGATTTAGTAAGACATGTGGCCTGTTTCATGAGGACAAAGATTTTCAGGCACGATTTCGATCGTGGGTTAAGAGTTTATACTCATCATTTGGGCCTTTCTCCTTTCTCTCTCTCTCTCTCTACGTTTCAAACTGTTTCTTTTCGATGCTTTTTTAAAACAGGGACTGGTGTTTATCAAGACAACTCTGGTGGGGGCACAGGATACCAGCATACAGATTTCAGGTTATTTGTCTTTCCTTTTGCATGCAGCATCCTTTTTGTGGAGGATTTTGCTTGTCACTTCTTAATGTAGTGTAGGTAATACTAATAGAAATAAGTAGAACAGACTAAATTTTGAGTCACAGACCAGCAGATAGCATTTGATGCTTTGGAAACCAGTCAAAGCTGTATGGTTTTTTTTTTTGACTGGCAAATAACACAGATTTGATCCTCTTGTTCCGATGAGAAGGAATTTGGTGTTAGGTGTGAATTTAGAAATTGTGAGTTACAGTATTGCAGTGCAGAAGGCATACACCTTATTCTCATTTCTGTTTTAGTGTTTAGTTTGGCAATTATGAACCTGCATTGTCAGCATTTGTTCCTGACCTCCTGTTACATATTTTAAGTGTAATTTCATGTCCGTGGCTAGTTATTTCTTTTGCAATAGTCCCCAGAAAGTCTATAATTTGACAAAACTTGATTAGAGAAAAAAAAATATTTTTAGGTAAATAATAATGCAGACATCTTTGTACTTAGTAATATTTTTGCATAAATGAAAGACACTGGCTGAGTCAATTTACCTGACAAAGAGCAAATAACCTGATAATTTAACATCAGTTGGACTTTAGTGTTAAATTGTTATGTTGAAACTGTTTTTTGTGTGTGTAAACACCTTTTGGTGCTGCTCACAGCTTAGGCACACGACCATTTCAAGAATGTGTAGATTTGATTACCCTGAGTGGAAAAGCATAAACTTCTAATCTTTGGCATGGTTATTTTATCTGTTTATCATGAAGTATCTAAAATTGGTTTAGTCAGACCCTTGTAGGACTTAAGTTACTGGCCAGTGATGGATGTGCACCACAGAAGCTATATTCACTATCAGCAGTATGAACAGAGAGTTATCTGGTGTAAGTTTGTTATTTGACATGTCAGCCCCCAGTTCCTGATTCCAGATGGAGGACAGGAGTGTGTGGGTAGTAGCCAGGAACAAGGAAAGTGCTGTGAAGAAGTTTTATGATCAGCATCCTGCCTGCACTTATCTCTCTTGCACACAAGGTGAGCAAGCATTTGTTTGCCATGGACAAGACACAAGAGAAACACCCCCGATTGCACCACGCTTCAACATTCCACCACACACTCTAGACAACATGAAAATCTGTGGATTCTGGCATATTTCACGAGACTCCATAGATCGGAAGAACATGGAATCTCATTTTATCTCCCTTTTCGGCACTTTGGCCCCCACAAGACTCAAATTGAAAGATTAACCTCTCCTCCACCCACTTTTTCTCTCCCCTTCTGCATTCTCTACTGCAACGATCCCCACACCCCCTTTTTCCCTTGCCCTTCCCCCCCTGCTCCCCTTTCACCAGCCCTGATAGGACATTCGTCTCCATTGGCTGTAGTACTCCTTGCCACTGATTGCCGAGTGATTGGTTTAGCACGCTTTCCCTATGGTCTGCATTTCTTCCCCACACTCTCTCTGTGTACATCGACCGTGCATGATCGGCATCATTGCAATGTTAGCTAAGTAATTTTTATCTTTTGTCTGTTTGTGCCGTCCTGAAGGAGAGGTTATGCCCCGAAACATTGATTGTTTGTCTCTAATTCCCGCTTGCCTCAGTTCCTTTTTGTTGTTCCTTTATTACCCCAAGCTGCAGTCACCTGTTTTTTCTCTTTACTATGGACTATTTGCTCTTCATCAGATGACATCATTTTTCATCATATCAGTGTACACCAATACTATTAATTTAAATTTGTTTTAAACTGATATTAACTTTATGTAGAACAACCCACTCATCGCATGTTATTTTGTTCAGCATCGGAAGAATATTTGTCGAATACAAAGAAACCCCTTTTTTTGAATTGTTTGGTGTACAATTTTGTTTGGGGTTTTCCTTCTTTCCAAATAAAGATGAGGATGTTCTGGATACATGGTTTTCATCTGGTCTGTTGCCCTTTGCCGTCTTTGGTTGGCCGCAGAAGGTAAGCAGACTTTTTTTTTTGTATATTTTAGTCGAATTTCAGTGCAGTTCACCTAATCTTATTCTGGATCACAAACAAAATCAACAAACAACTCTCTACTCGGAGTTCTTTACCAGATTCTATTTCTGTTGAATGTAGAGCAAACAACAAGTATAATGTTGTGTCCTTGAGGACTGCAATCACTTGGTTAATGTAAAAAAAGACCAAGACACATGACACACCCCACAGCCCAGTACAGTCCAGTCCAGCTAAACCAAACTCCCAGCAGTGGATAATACAAAAATAACAGTCTGTGCTGAGTGTTCCACAGTTCTCAAGCAACATAAATTTATGGTGAGGTTTTCAAAATGGAATTTTACACAAGTAAAATTTCTTGTCCCTGACAACTTTAATCTCTGGCAAGCTCTTTGTGCTCGGTACCTGATGCACATTCTTGGCCATATTGGCAGATTTAATAGTTTTTAAAAATTTGCTTTTAACAGTCTAGCTGTATTTTGTTCCTTAACATTGTGTATTTATAATTTAAGTTACAGACAATAGTAATGTATCAAAAAAACCAAACAAACCCAATAGCTAACAATCAGAAAAGCTTTGTTTTTGGTGAAATTTGCTCATTTAAATACCCCGGTGTCTTGGCATCAGACACCTTGTTTGGAAAACACAGCTGTCATGCCTTGGTGCTGTGTTCACTATCTTGAGTATCTTCCAAATTTTTTGGTATCTTTCTGACATTCACAATTTGAGAAGATTAAAAAACAGGGAACACTTTTCCATCTACAACCACATTATCCACATCATCTAATATCAACTGTGATTTTTTGTGAATGTTTGCTGTTACGAATATGACTATGCAGTTCAGACAACTCTATATTAAAAAGGCATAAAAAAGGAAAACAGTTTTGCAAATTAGTTTAAGTTTGTGTTTTTTTGGGAACCCATACCTATACCATATTCAATGCAAACCAAGTATCACAGCACCCTGTACATTAGTTAGAGATGGTTTAAGAGCACACACACACACACAAAACCCTGTCTCGTTACCTGCATCAGTGATAAAGCACCAAACATGACTAATTGTTCTGCATGATATATTGTTTCAGACTGAGACCTTCAAAGAATTTTACCCTCTGAGTTTGATGGAAACTGGGCATGATATTTTGTTTTTCTGGGTTGCCCGAATGGTTATGCTTGGCCTTGAGCTAACAGGGCGTTTGCCATTCAGACATGTGAGTTTTTCTCTGGTTTATTGCTGTATAAAATATTGCAATTATTTTAGGTAATATTTATTCTTTGAAAATAATATGACTGAACACTGTGAACTGCCGTTTGCCATACGAGTGGATCAGTACGCTCAAGACTCATTGGCAACCATGCTTTGGTTAGATGATATATGTCTTCAGTTTGATATGCTAAGCTTCGCATCTACGGATGCTTTTGCAGTCTGGCAGCAACTCTGAACTGTAAGCAAAGTGGATTGCATTGTTCATTTCAATGCACACATCAAAGGCATTTTATAAACTAGTGTGCAAAAATTTGAGTGAGGATATAGAGCTTAGCACAGAACAGAGCAATTGGGCACTCATCAGTTTTGTTACACAGCACATGCTCTTATCAAGGGTTTTTTTTTT
>SMGT01015882.1:146492-170682 GCA_004794575.1 Lanistes nyassanus | reverse complement strand
CCCCCCCCCCCCCCCCTTGGCGTATTCTTGACTTGCCCCTCAGAAATACTGTGTACCAAACATTTATAACCTTGGTAAAACTTATTTTACTTGGAAATTTATAAAAGAAAAACAAGTGACTGCCACTTGGAGGATAAGCCCAGATTAAATGTAAAACAACGGAACTGTACCAAGCTAGAAAGGGACGAAGACGTATGTTTTCTGCCTGACTTCCTTTGATGCTGGTGATTTTGGTTGATATGTCCAGCAGAAATTTTCTACCATCTACAGCTTTTAGGATATCTTGACTTTTTTCTGTTGGGAAATAGCCAGTGTTGTTGGAATGGCTGTTTCCTTGTACATGTATAATCTTGTCAGCCATAGATTTTTTCATATCATAATGGAAATCATTAATGAAGAATAAAACCCATTGTATGGATTGAAAACATCTATTAAATTAGTTGATCGCTTGAGATGTTCCTATTTTACTATTCCAACAAAGGCCGTATGTGTTTTTAATATACTTTGGTATAGAGATAACAAATGAACTAAGCTATTATCAGGTGTGCCAGAAAGTTGCCTACAACAGCTTTGTGAGCTGCTGGTACACTTGGGTAACACTGGTCTTAAATTGTTGTTTATGTGAGTAAAGGATTCCAATGACCTTATGGTTGTAGGAGAGTCAGATGTATGAGACCACTTTTCTGTGGGCCAGCATCATGAGGGCAGTGCTCGTATGCTGCCTGAAGTTCCCTAACCCATGGGGCCAGGCACCCATTCGTAGCTGGGTGAACTGGGGGAAGTGTGTTGAAGTGCATGGGTATTGAACCAGTACCTTTGGGTACCGAGACCTGTGCTCTAACCACTTGGCCATCCACTTCACTGTATGTTGACACTGTGGGCAACTGCAGGAGGGCCGCCACGGCCAAGTCTAGCGTCCCAGGACTGTGGAGCAGCTGGGGACCGGACGATGGGGCAACTCGCATGAGAGGGGCGGGGACACTGTCCCACAGCAGGGAGAACCCCAACCAGATCACGGTCAGCACCCAAGCGCTGCGAGGGCAGTGCTGCCAGGCATCCACAGCGTGAGACAGGCTGTCGGCCTGGGAGGGCGCAGATGCTGGTGATCCCAAGGCAGGGCCCCCTCTTTGGGGGCGCGGCTGCCTCCACGAGGAGCAACCCCCTCCTGCCCCAGGGAGGGGAAGGGGCCTACTCGAGCTCACCACCTTTCTGGGGTTTGCAGCGAGGCTGGCGCCGCTTGCATGGGACCTGCTGCGGCTCACCAGGAGGGGCCCTCCTACCCCACTGGGAGGAAAGGAGGGAATTCAACTGGCATCCGTATGGGCGTAAGGACCAAACAGTGGTGATGGAGTGGTCTGCCCAAACCAGAACCCAGTGGTGAGGCGATCAGAGATGACGGAAGCCACGGACAGGAAGGCGTCCCGCTTGGTCACCCATTGAAAACTTGAGTAGCAAGTCTGGGAGAACTGGAAGCATCATTCTGTGCAACTTTATTTTATTTCGTTAGGTTCTGCTTCATGGTATCATCAGAGATGAGGAAGGCCGCAAGATGAGCAAGTCACTTGGCAACGTAATTGATCCAATGGATGTCATTCAGGGAGTCTCTCAGGAGGTAGGATTGCTTGAAATTTGCTCCTATTCATAAATAGTTCGTGCTTATTATACCTAATCTTGTAATAACGATGGAACTTGAATATTTGAAAAAAAGTTGGTGTAATTAAAATTTGATTGCTTTAATTAATGTGCCCATTGTATTTTCTTGGAACGTGGGGGAAGGGGGGTGGGGACAAGTGGGCATTCAGACCTGTGGACCTGTTGAGTTTTGGTGTTTTTTAAGGACAAGCACACTGTGAGCAGCAAGTGGTGTAAACACGTCTGGGTGTTGTTAATAAAAAAAAAATCGTCGGCTTGATAGTGGCACATGGTTGTAGTACTGTCTTCTTTGTCCTAGGTTAGTTGCTTTTTGTAACTGGTGAATAATTTCCACTCTGTCCTGCATGGCAGCAACTGAGGGGAAAGGAAGGTATGTTGGGGTCGAGCAAAGGGAAAGATGAAGCTTCCTGTGGCAGGCAGATCCCACAATGCGGTGCAGATGCACTACGATTTACTTTGTGTTCCTATGATTTTAAAGGTGAGTTTTCTGCTGACATTTCTTTTAGATGTATTGATTGATCATGCTGGGGGGGGTCTTGTAGTTCCGATAGTTTATTTTACTGTGTGGATCTCTTTGTGTATGTGTTTCAGACTGTCTTGGAGTATTTAGCTTGTTCAGTTTTCTTTGCTAATACCACAAATGAATTTCAGGTAAATTGTTGAAAAGGTTATTTCTAGATATGGTACTTTTTGCAGCTGATGAGGTCAGGGTAAGTGTGCCCCAAATACAAGCGAACAGCTTTTTCTGTAACAAGATCTGGCAGGCCTTCCGCTTTATGCAACAGAATCTGGGTGCACACTTCATCCCTCTTCAACAGTTCAAGGTATTTTATTGTTTAACCCTAAGGTCAGGTTGTTTTGTAATATATGTTATTTCGGACTAAACACTACCTGTTCTGGAAAAAGTGAGTGTGAAGAATAAGCAATTAACTTGTACCACTTTTAGCCAAAAATCAGTCAGTTTTGTTCTTTATTGATAATTCTGATAAGTAGCGTGAATCCTGTCCTAATTTTTTTCATTGTTTGCTCATGGATAGCGTACCATCTTTTTTTTTAACTCCCTGGCAACATCCCCAGAACAATTTGTAGGTGCAGTTTAACAGATTGTGTGAACAGATTTGATCATTTTCACAAATTTGATACAAAAGAGTGGAAGGTAGCCACATATTATGTGTTGTCTGAATATTTTGTTGTGCTTAATGATGGTATTTATGTTTGCAGTTGGATGGGAAGGAAGATGCTGTTGACCGTTGGATTCTCAGTCGTTTGAGTGAACTGGTGGCACAGTGCAATGCAGCCTTTGTCACACATGACCTTCAAAAAATTACTCTTTCACTGCGCACTTTCTGGATTACTAATTTCTGTGATGTTTACTTGGTAAGTTTTTACAGCTTTAAATATACGCACATCACAAATATCCAAAACTTTCGAATAAGAATGCTTTAAATGAAAATATTAGAGTCAAAACAGCGTGTAGGCAAGAAAGCCCTAAAATGACTTTTCAGCAGAACCTGGATAATGGCATATTCATTATAGGTACTCATTCAACTTTTTCCCAAATGCCATCCAACCTCATCTCCATAATCGAGAATTCCATGACAGCTATCGGTCCAACCATCTTTTAAATAATTGTTTTAAAATCACTATTCTTTTTTATGCCTCTTTACTTGTATTGCAGTCCCCAAAGTTACTGAATTCATGGTATTGTCCTTGTTATGTAATAACTTCATAGACAACAAAATAATGCATATTATGGTGCATATGAATGTTGACAACAGGAGAGGTGCAAAGGGATATTTTTTCAAGGTGATGCTCAGAAGTCTGAAGCTGTTCGTCAGGTTCTGTACCATGTGGTGTACACCTTCCTGCGTTTGTTAGCTCCCTTTATGCCATTTCTTACTGAGGAGCTGTTCCAGAGATTACCTGTCAAAGAAACCAGCTGGCCTGAGAGCATATGCATTGCTTCTTACCCCATTTCTGAAGAGGTGGGGAAACTTTCTTTTCCTTGTAATTTCTGCATTTTTAAGTTTGTTGGTAAAGACATGAACAGTTAGTATGCAGATTTAAACTGTCGTCTGTTCATTGTGGCTCCTGTTGTGGTGTTTATTATTACCATTGAGAATTTTCAACTGTGCGTATATTTTTCCATAAACATTATAGCAAAAGGGTCAGTACAGATAACTGGACACAAAGACAATGGAAGGATGATGTTTTAATATTATTGATGGAGATGTTTAAGGTAATGTGTAAGACCTCTTAACGAATAGAGCATAATGGTTTGTAACCCTTATTTTATGTACATGACCTTAAACTATATCAAGCCAGGCCAAGTATTCAGTAATGGAGAAGCTGCAATGTCTTGGTGTCTTCTTGTGCTAGGAGATTGTTTTCTAGCTTAAGAAGCCTTTTATGTCTAACCGTGTCCCATGTGCTTATAACTGACATGCTGTTTAATATATTTCTCCAAATTAATGGGGCAGTTTTGTTGTTATGACTTGCTGTTCTGCAAGTTATACTGCACCGCATCTACTGTGATGACCGTGAACGTCAGAAATCTGTTACTGTGAGGTAAATTACGTGCACGTTTTATGCCTTCTGGAGTGTTTTGGGGTTGATTCCTAATGGGTTTGGAATCCACATGCTTTCATTGGCATGCCTGTGTGTATGTTTGAATGCAGTATCCCTGGCAAGATGAAGCAGTAGAGAGCACAATGGATCTTGTAGAGACCATCTGTAATCGCATTCAGTCAGCGCGACACGCAAATGGTGTTACAAAGTCAGCTGTTGCAGGTGGGCTGCGTTTGTACTCTTGATTTTATGTTGTAACTTTCAGATAGATTTTATAACTTTCAGATGGATGTGCACAAAAGTTTCATTAAGCTCCTCAGAGATTTTTTTCTTGCAGCTTTATTTTACACCATATCTTGGTATCAGTTTTGATTATACAGGTATCAAAGTTTGCATTCTTATTCATGAAGGTCGGAAACAGAATTACATAATTTGAAACAGTTACATGGTTAAAACTGTTAGTCTTGGAGAATTTATTTCTGTATTTTTTCCAGTAAATATGAAGTCATTTCTGAGGTAAATTAGTAGAGCTGTAATGCTATCCTGACATGGTCATTGGTACACATTTTGCTTCAGTGACGCTCAAATCAAATGATCAAGTAAAATATAGCCATTCGTGTAGAAACCAGCCCATATAGGCATTTCAGGCATTGTTTAAGCTGACCAGGCCACTAAGAAAGCTCTAGTGATACCTGTCTATATCCAGATTGATTTCTGAAAACTGCACATTAAAACATCTTGTCGTTCTCCTTGCCGTTCTCACCCCTTCATTGTGTTGTAGCTGTTTTACTTACAGCCAAGGATGTTCTGTGCTTTGATCTAGATAGTCAACATGCTGTTGTCGGGACTCATTTCTGCATAGGCCACATGCATTCAATAAATTTCATTCACAAAATTCTGACACTTCTTCCTGCTCCGCCACTGTCCTTTGCATGTTGAACACATTCTCTAGTGGTGCACATCCTTTGACTCAAAATGGCAAAAATATTTTAAAGCTTTTCCCCCATGAATTTCATGCTGTTGCCTTAGAAACCTATCCTCTATTTTTTTTTTCAAAATCAGCTGTAGTTTTCTTTCAGCCCTGTATTCTGTTGACTTTGAAATACTCCGTTTGTCATTTTCTGCTGTATCATCTGGCACTCCATTTCTCCATAATTTGTTGATTGACCCCATATCTTGCTTAATTCTGTACTTTTATTAGGTTATTACCATATAGCCTTAAGAATTCCCAGACAGAATGGTGGATGGCAAGAGTAATTAGAAGTTTACTCAGTTCTTGTTTCCAAGTCAGCATGGCAGTAGTTAACCCACTTTTGACTGAAGTTGATTCATAGGTTATAGGATGTACCTGCGAGTGTTTCAGGTAGATAAATCACTTTAAAAATATTGCACATTTTTGGTCCCTATTTCTCCAATAAAGAAAACTGATTAAATCAATGATTCTATCAATTCCAGCTTTCTTGGTTTATTTTTTAAATTTTGTTTATAGTGCATTTACTTGTGAGAGATCAGCAGCTGCAAGCAGATCTTGGAGACTACGTGACGGTGATAAAGAGATTAGCTAAAGCAGACCCTGTGCGCATCACAGACCCAAGTTTCTGCCCTGTTGACCGTGCAGCAATTGTTGTTAATGAAAAAGTTCATCTTCTTGTTGACCTGCAGGTAGTTCATTTGGGTGATAAACTAGGATATTTTCTTACCAGTGTGCACACACCATCCCATTCCATGACGATGACTTTGTCTACACAGATGTGTGTTGCATCTTTTGCACTGTGTATGAATACCTACTCTGAGTCTTCCATAGTATGTGTGGGAATGCAGAAACCAAGGTTGTTACCACAGAACACTTAATAAGATACATTCCGAATGACTCTGATGGCATTATTCCTTTTGTCTTTTGTTCTGTGAAATCCATGACAGGTTTTAATATGATTAAGTTTATACTTTGAGTCATGATAGGGCACACGGGGAAGGCCTTAAAAGGCTGAATATAGCATAAAGCTTTTTTTTTAAGTGTGTCTGTGTTGTCTAAAAGTAAGAATGACATTCTCTTTTACATTCTGGTAAGAAAGTGCATACCTGTGGCTGTTATTTTGAAGAAAATCATTTTTGATGTCTGAATGGAGGTCATTTGTATGGAAAATCATTTGTGATGTCTGAATCAAAGTCATTTGTGTGGCAAACAGCTTGGTATTTCTTGCACAACTTTTTTGTTGTTTGTAAGTGCCAAAGATGTGCATAAGGCATGGAAGTTGGCAAAGGAGATGTGAGAGTGACATTAGAACTGACTGTCAGGCACATCTTGATGGGAAGTTGGTGGGGGTAGTGGGCTATTTGAGCATTTTTAAATGTAAACTCCAGGGCTGGCTTGCATAAACATTCATATCTCCTGTTTATACGTAAAGGTGGATGTAAAATACATAGGGAATGAACCTTGCGACCACTTGTATGAATGTGTATGGCTGATATCGATCTTTTCACTCAACCAGGTGGACTACTCAAAAGAACTGGAACGTCTTTCCCTTAAAAGGGACAAAGTTATTCATTCCAAAGATAAAGTAACAGCCAAGTTGATAAAACTTCAAAACAAAGGGAAAGGCCAAAACACTGCTGCCACAAAGCTACAAGAAAAGGTCAGATGTCATGAATGTTGTGAAGGCTGTGAGTTTCAGGTGCATTTTCCTTAAACGAATTAAGTGGAAAAAAACTTTGTTTGAGAGAGTATGCTTGCCATAAACATTATACTTGGACAAGTCTTCTGTTTAGAATTTTGTGATATCCATATAATTACATGTATATTTAACAGGGTCGAGCGGTAGCGGGTTTAGTTACTTTCGCAGTTGTGGCAATGGCTCTGTCATCCTTCCACTCTGGACACAGCAACAAGGCCTCTTTGTTCCTGCATGTAAACTTTATTACATGTCCACGTCGCTGTGCGAACACAGGACGGACCTTCTAGCGATGCGACATGTACAGGCGACTCAAGACTAATCCTTGCTCAAGTGACCGACTCAACTCTCTCACTCTGAATGAACTAAACGTCTACTTTTCTTCTGCACTTTTTAACCATGTTCCTCGCACATTGTCGCTGACCTCTCACCCTCGCCTCCCGCTGAGATGCTCGGTCCACTCTTGTTCTAGAGCGACCCTGACCACCCCTACATCTCTACGTGGCCCTACCCTTCCCTGGGGAAACCTGGCCCCACCTAGATTACATCTAAGGGTTACAGTAGCCTCGGACAGTGAGTCCTTGGCCCTTCCCTGCCCACCGTTGGGTCAGGGGATGAGAAGACACAGATACCCTTTGTTTCACTCTTAAGTAACAGATGACCAGATGCAACTTCCCACGCTATGCCGGCTGGGTGGGCACCTGGGTGTTATGTAACCACCACCCGGCTACATATATTTAAAAACAAACAATTTTTAAAAAAGCATGCCTGTTTGAGCTGATAATAGAGCCATATTAACCAGTTACTTGTGTAATCCAGACTGATGTGAGCTGTATGACACTTTAAAGAGAACAGACTGCCAACAGCTGAAATACTTGTTTAAAACAACAACAAAAATTGACAAAATGAACTGTGGTTAAATTTAAATTACTTTTGAAACAGAATGTTCAGGGAGCCCACTCATAGAATTTGAATTTTGCCCTCCTCAAACTTTTTGTTTTGGTCCATTTTTTTGTTTGCAGAGCTCATTACCAAGGTGAGTTGTGAAATCTTGCTTGACTGTACATGTAGCATGAAACCTACAAAAATTGTTGTAATATGATTCTTTCATTTGGATGTTTTGGCAGGAGGCATCTCTGGAGGCAGAATTGAGAACAATTGTTGATGCTATGAAGAGTCTTGGAAAATTTCTGGATTCAAATTCATGACACCACTTAAAGAATAGTCCAAGGATGTGTGGCTGTTAAAATGTGTCATCTTCACAGTGGAATTGGAGAGAGCAGTTACAAGTTTTGAGCTCTCTCACACACACAGATTTTCGAAGGTTTTCTTGCACCAACATTGAAAATTATGTGCCTCTTCAATCAACTGATGCAAAAGAACAACCTGTTTTCATTGGCATCACAAAACTTTTCTGGGCCTGCGGATTCAAAGCCTTCCAATTTAGAATAACAAGTGCCATCTTGTTTGGTTCCAGGAAACATGTTGGAGCAAGAATAGCCCTGTACTGAAGGGATTATAATACAAAGGGACAAGTTTGCACATAAAGTTTTCAAGTTTATTCGTCTCCATTGCCTCTTGCACATCTGAGAACCATGCTTCTCATTCGTCCTTTACTACAAAAGGATCTTCCTAAAAGCTGATTGTGACCGTTTACAGCAATCGGAACCTAACTGTGTGTGTGGCATGTTGAACAACAAGCTGTTTTTCCTCCTTTCAAATTGTCAGTAGTCTTTTGAACATGTAAAGAAATAATGGAACCTGCCATCTTTTAGTCCATTTTTCTGGATGTCAGTTGTGGAGAAGATGGATGCTTCATATGTCTCCGTGACTTCTGACTGGAGTCATTTCTCTATGACTGGTACAGGATGGGCAAAAGATGTCAAAAATGAGCACTGAACCCCTCCCTTCTACACACACTGCTGGCTTACCACAACCTGACGAATCTGTCGTCCTAACAGTTCGTCTGCTTGCTTGTTCTTGTCCTTCCCAAACAGCAGGTCATGGAAATTTTTTGTTAGTGGGTGTTTGGGCATGCACATGGGGGGGGGGGGGGTTGTTTGTGTAACGATATTGCTATTGTATGATTAGGGGCAGCAGCTGCATAATGGGGCTGACCTTTCAGGACCAGCCAGGTGCTGGGTGATATGCCCGAAAGGTGATACGGCAGCCTGTCACTGCACTGGACATTAGTTTTACGACGAGCTCCTATAATAACTGGTGGGCAATCAACCACCTGCAATTAACCACTATCAGGCTAGTTGCATGAGCGGAGAACCCAGGGAACTCGAGGCTAATGACAAAAGTGCTCAGCTCGAGTAACCTCAGAGGATGTCGTGTGTCCAGTCAGCATTTAGCAGGCAGCGGGCGACCAGCACCTGGCACCATAAATTAGAACGCCTAACCCACGGTTGCCTGTATTTAAGCAGGCCGTGCCAGCAACTTACAGACAGAGCCCCTTCGGGGATACCTCTGAGAGACAGAGTCCCTTCGGGGATACCTCTGAGACACAGAGACCGAGGGAGACTCAGAGAGAACGCCTTAGAACTAGGTGACGCTGCGAGCTAGGAGGGAAGGCTAACCTTTGATGCCTTTTTTTGGAGCTAGCGGTTGATACAGCTCCAATGGTTACGAGGGAGAAAGAGACTAGGGCTTAACAAGCAGAGGTCCTATATAGTAAGAAGTAGCTAGGCGATGCCATTCAGTTATGATGTCTGTAACCTGCAATAGACTCTCGGCCAACCAAGTAGCAGGTAGTAAATAAAAAGCTCTTAGACCCTTTTCGTCGGCCTCCATTGTCGGAGAGTGTGAGCCTGGGTGGTATGACGTAACATTTGACGATGCTTTCAATCTGGAAGCTAGAGTTAGTCTGAGCAAATCCCTTAGAGTGATTCTCTGTGCAGCTCCTTCTGTGCACATATAAATAATATCACAGCATCGCTAGGGCCTTCCCCATGGCCTGTTTTGATCTGGCACGTGCAAATAATAGTAATCTTGATACAAGTTTGGTAGAAGTTGGGTACGAATTCTAGATTTGTGCCCTATCTTTTCCCTGAAACTGCTGTCATTAGGTTTACTGCCTTTTTTGCTGATCTTGTTAATTTGGTCCACACAGAGATACCAGTTACAGGCTTATGTACATAACAGCGGTAGAAATTAAATTTAAAAATTGTAAACGACAAATCTTTAAATTACTTGTACCCATGGATATCCTACTTTCCGACCCTTTTAGCCTACTTACTAGAGAGAATAATACGGTTAATAAAATGCCGTTAAGCTGGTTACTGCCACAAAATTGTCATTGCAGTTTTCCTCAATCCCACACACACATTTTGGGGGAAGCAAGTGCTTATTGTTCAAGACATGTCAGTATTTGTGTAAATCTCCATGTCTTATAAAGTCCTCAAAATAAACCAGAATTTCTTTAACGTGTGTACCGATTAGTTTTTGTGTGGTTTTTATATTATTTTTTATTCACAGTTCTTAGTCAAGAACTCACAAAGGGATAGTAGCGGCTTGGCAGGGTCTTGCAGGGCACTTTTCAGTGCCACCTCTGATCAAACTGAGGCATTTTTGAAAAATCCTGCATATCACTGTAAATGAACTTGTTAAGTATTCAGCAATTGCTGGATTGTGATGGTGTTGCTATTTCAAGAACTTTTGTGTTTACAAGAATTGCATATGCAAGTTATTGAATCTTTAACAGAAAGACAAGTGTAACTTGATATCTCTTTTATAAATAAAATGGACTTGCGAAAATTCGTGTTTTTCAAAATTAACAGTTTACATGTATATAAAACAATAACAAACCCATATACAGGTATTAAATACAGTTCTAAATGATGACCCTTCTGGTATTATCTCAAGGATACATTTTGTACTGAGTGTACAATCGTAGCTGGTGGCAAATACAAGCCTCATAAAGGCAACATGACCACATTGTCAAAACGGCAGGGCAAGGTCCATTTTCCTTGACCTCAAAATTTGAGACATCATTACCATCTGCTGCTCTTAGAACATAACTCACCTACAATTTTCGTTACTTCCTTTACATCAGTCTTGAAAGTGTATACATGAACGCCTTTTTCAAATTTTGAAAATCTTTAGAATTCCCTTTTCAAATCATTCTTTTGCAGACTGCGCTAGATGAATTTCCTTTTGACCCCATCATACACAGACACAAAAGTAATGTACAGTTAATGTGATTTGGTTACCTATACTTTCAATCACTCACTTGCCCACTGTCAGTGTGTGCATGCATGTGCATGTGTACATGCCAGAATGTAAAAAACTTAGAACTGATGATTAACAAAATATTTTTAGCTTGGTTTTTTTGCTTAAAGCATCCAGAAAAGGCCTCATCAGGCCCACATAAAATTTTCTTATCAGGACTGTAACAAGTTGAAAATGCTACCCATACCTACTGTTAACATATACACAAAATTGACAATAATACATCATCAGTTTGATAACCCACCAAATATTAAACATTTACAAGGACTTAAGTTAGGAGGCACTGGAGACAAGTATTCACTAAATTTTTCTAACTCCAGATTTATTTTTTAAAAAAACTAAAAAAATTAGTAAGATCTTTATCGAAAAAGAACCACATACATAACTAATAGGCTGAATATACCAGATGCTACTGCCATAGGGCAATCCACCGTATCACCAAGACACCTCCTAACCCAATATTATATGAATCATATATGGGGGGGTCCATCAATTTGAAAGTAAAGTAATTTATAGAATAAAAAAGCAGGCGATTGCACCAGAAGAGTTAGAGTCGAGTACAGTCAAAGGGACGGACATTATTCCCAGCCTCCCTTTGGTGGAATATTGTTAGCACAAAAGTGATGTTTCATAATGATATTAAAATTTAGTTTGTTACCAGCGTTAGAAACTGCAGCTAAAGAGATAATAAGGATCCTCCTGTCCCATCCAAAATTACTTGGAAATGGGATGAAGATGAACTGAACAGTCTACACAATGAATTAAGGGTCTTGTGCTGGATGTCCTGAAAATAGTTTGCTAGCAACAAATGCAAGGTTTTCTGTTTAATAATGTTGGAGGGACCACAGCACCAGACATCCTGTACACTGTTAGAATACTTGGTAAGTATATGTGCATGCGCTACCATGGCATGAGTCCTCCTGTTTCTCATGTGTCACGCGCTCAAAAACTTCATGTCTGGCGATATCGGATTGAAATCAAAGCCTCAGAGGGGGTTAAATCTCTGCCCGCCAGCTCTCCCTCGGGGCATTTTGGCCTTTGTCCTTCAGCAGGCACTCCAGCTCAGCATAACTGTCGACGATGTTGACGATGAAGGGGCTGCCGGGAACATCGTGGCCTGACCAGCGCACGTGAATGATGTACTGGCCGGGTTCAGCGGGGTCATAGCGGCAGGTAATGGTGCGGTCATTGCCAGACTCCCTGGAAATGTCCACTTTGAAGCCGCCTATGGAAGCAAAGACCCGGGCGCTAGTGTCTCGTTTGCACACTTTCAAATGCGTGTATGTTTTACACGTATATGTAGCACGATTGGGTCTTACGACTTATTTTAAGTAACGAGACTAAACAAGTGCTCGTGCAACCTGCCTCATCTACTTGAAGTCTGTACAGACAATGTTATTTGTTTTCTGCAGCTAGGCTAACAAATTCAGAGCGAAGCTTTTGTTAATTTTTTACAACTATTTTCCATACCTACAAGTGCTCGCAAGGTCCATTCACACTGAGAAATTTTTGTCTACACTTTCAGGCACTGAAAGGTCACGTTAGCACTTGTGCAACCTAAGCCTGGGTCAGAATGATTTTCATAGAAACAAACGACGAAGACACGTAACTTCTGTGCCAACATCTTGGCTTGACTGAAGTCAAAAAGATATTGGCTCCAAAAACAGAATCGAAGAACCCGCAGGTGACAGACTTGGCGGATCACTGATGCGGGGATTATGTGGCTTGATCGCAGACACTAAACATGCCACCAGGAGGTAAAGTGCACAAAGGTAGTGAACTTCTAGATGACAACAAACTGAAGGCTATGCCCCTTTGGAGTTGTTACAATATGAACCAAAGACGTACTTGTAGTTTCAGTTTGTTTTAGTTTAGTTAGTTTATTAGCTGTCGAAGAGGAGAGAAAGTGGGCAGTGATTGCATCCCTACAGCTCGAGAATTTCCTACTTCTGTATACGTTGGCCATAGTTGCTGACTTAAATAACAACTGTCATGTGAAGAGGATCTGGTGTGTTCAACAAATGAATGCTGTTTTTCCAGCAGAAATTGCCAGATTCTAGAACGGATAGGCAAGATAACCACCCAGGGTCTCCTTATGAAAAGATTATAAGCCTGCGAGATATGTTGGTATTGGACAAGACTGAACAAGCCATAACACAAAATCGTTATCCCCACTTCGGTCTGTGCCATAGCAACAGAAAAGTATGATACATACCTCTAGGGCCTCTGACGCGAACAGCCAGCTGCCCAGAGCCTGCACCGTAGGTCTCTACCAGAAACCGTGACTCAAACGTGTGTATAATGCCATCCTCCACTCCAGGGCCAAAGACTTTCACCTTTGAGAAATCCGGGGGGTCGAGGATGCGAAGCGTGAACGGGCTGCCTGCAAAACAGGACGACATGTGTCAGGTAACCAAGACATCATCTTTTACTGATCTGAGTCTTTGCAGCCAAGCATATGGGACAATTCGCTATTTTATCCTCATATAATGCATGGGCAGGGTTCGGATTATGTTCTCATGAACCTGCATGATAAATCTTTTGATATAAACGTGGTAGTCTACACTCGATACGATGATAATCTGAAACAACACATGAGGGCAACATCAAAGGAAGGGGTGAGAAAAGGCAGGTTGTAGAAGCTGGGGGAGAAAAGGAGCAGTATCGGAAAACTTTAGACAAAGGCAACATGAGAAGGAAAGGCAAGGATGTGCGACACAAATGGATTCCTACACCCCCTCGCTGACCATCTCAAGATGACCACCCCTACTTCCCCCCCACCCCCCCAAAAAAAGAGTAGCCAATGAAACATCCATTATCATGTGAAATAAAGTAACCACTGCGAGCAGCTTGTAAAGAGCAGTTGCAATGACAACGGAATTAGCTCAGTTTCCAACCTGGGACATGATCTTTATCATACAAGATGTGTAGCATGTGTTTCTCTGGTTTTGTTGGCAGGATGCGCAGGGCGTACAGCCCGTTCTCTGTCTCCTTGATGTCCACGCGTGCCCCCTCGTGGTGGCCCATGCACAAAGCGGTTACCTCCCCTGTGTTGAAAAAAAGATGGGGTACCTCTCATGACGACAGTAGCGACTATAGTCACGATGATAATCACGACGACAAAACAAATAAAAAATGACGAGGAGAGACCAATCTGACCTGGTCCAGCATCCTGGGTGGCGACGAAAACTTTCAACTCCTGGCCGGCTATGCCACCTTTCAGACCCTCCCCAAAAACTGTCACCTTTGTCACATCTCCTTTGGCTCTGACAGACACTTTGTGCGGACAGCCTGGCACCAGGGCATCCGACCAGTAGACGTACAGCAGGAAGCCCCCTGTGATGTCACACAATACACGTCAGCGGTAACATACAATTTTTCCTTTGACATAGGTAGGCACTGCGAGCTACTGATTAAGAGAACGCTACATGTATGCCCTCCTTGCCTTCTGACTGTAAGGAAACACTGTATTACCTGGATAAGGGGAGGTGTAAGTGCACTTGTAGCGATGGTATTTCAGGGGATGAATATGCACTGGCAAGCTGCTGTTTACCCCTTTCATCTCTATCCGAAGACGGCCTGAAAAAACCACAAGCTATTAAATAGATGTGTAAGCTGTGTTGTACTCACCTGCAAGAAGCCAGGTTTACCACACAAAGTGAACAAGAACAAATCCTACAGCAAGATTTTAAAAAAGATTTTAGCCGCAATTACGGATGTTAACACACAGCTCAAAAAGTTAATAATATTAGCACAATAATGACTTTTTTGGACCAGCCATAGTGTCATTGGGTGAGCTAATTCAATCCTTTTCTATACCCAGACTTTTATATCGGTATCAGCTCAAGGTAAGCACCCAGCCTACAGTGTCAGCTTATCCATGCATATCCCACCTGGCCCTGCCTTGCGTCCGTCCACAATGAACTCGGCCTCGACAGTAGAACGAGCTGATGTCGCCCCCTGACCTGTGATCTGCACATGACTAGCGTCTTCTGGCAGCAGTGGGCCTGCACAGTAGGCCAGAATGGGCGAGAACTGCAAGGGTGTCTCTGCCCAGTACAGGTGTATGTAGTGAAGACCTGTCACATAGGTTAGCAGTTAGACCGAGACCCATGCATACTCTTAAAGGTGGGCTTCTTGTGGGCAAACTTTCTTTCTGGTGTTGCCAATTAAAGAAATCTAAATTTATTTCTTTTTTATATTATAAAATTTCATTTTCTTTAATTGGCAACACCAGAAAGAAAGTTTTATTAATGATGTTTGGTAAGATGAAACTAGATATGATGAGATACATAAAGTCTGATGTGTGATAAAACTACATGTTCAGTAACCAAGATCGAAAAAAATATTTTCACACTTAGTTCAGTGGTAAATAAAAAAAACTTTCAAAACACGTTGCAGTTGGCTGCCATGATAAGATACATGCATATGTGTTTATTTCTCATCCTATCCATTACGGTACATGTTGTACTAGCAGTTCAGTGCAACTAGTCCTCCCTTTTTATAAGACCTGATTTTGGCTGTTTTTTCAAAGTCGTTTATTAGAGATTTTACTGTAGCTCACAAATCGTCCAAACGGCAATGCTCATCGTTTTATGAAAAAATACATGGTTTGTACCGCAACATTAGAAGACAAGCACAGTTATTGAGTTAATCTTTATTGGCAGCGCTAGACACAACCGTATGCTGACGTATGCAAGGGATTGGATTGCATACGTCAGCATACGGTTGTGTCTAGCACTGCCAGTACTTTGTTGGGGTTGTCGTTTGACGATTTATAGCGCTCTGTCCTCATTTGTTCTTGTTGAATCTTTATTGTTTCAACTGAACTTGTGTTCCACCCTGACCCTTCAAATTATGCTGTACACTGACACAGAAATATCGTAAGTCCTGTTTACAACCTTTGCTACTTATGAATTTTCAAAGGTCTATCAAGTAAAGGAAAATATGTTATCTGTGGGTACCTTCATGTTCTGTCTGTAAGCTGACCTCTGCTAGGTTACTGGTCTGGTTTACATATACCGGAAGCTTACCAGTAGGTCCAAGCATTTCGGCCGAAAATGTTCCTTCACAGTTTCAAAAAAAAAAATCGGCATTATGACAGTAAGTGTGCCAATAACGAGTACGAAAGGAGATGATTCTATCCACTACAAAGCCCATATAGTACAGTCGCAAGTATCCTTACAATATCATATGCTCTCTATTTTCACTTCCCGACTACAGCAGAAATCTTTGATCCTTGACGTCTGCAAATTACGCACAGTTAATCTGGAAGAGCATGCTGGTCTATATAATTATTCTTATTTGTACTAAGCACATTTCCAGGCATACCTTAACAGTACTCCATTTAATTTACAAACTGGCATAGGTTACTATAGCCGTAGAATCTTATCAATGCATTAGTTACAGTTTGATAATTTTATCACAGATTAGGTTACAAATGTCTCCCTGCAGATCTAGATTCATGCACTCTAGATCTAGATTTATGAGTGTCTACATTAGGGCGGCGGGTAGACCTACGGATTAACAAACACAAGAAAAATAAGGTCGCAGACTTAAAGACTAACAGCTCAAGATTAAAGACTACACGAGGTAAAATCGAAGTACCATTCAATGCCCCCAAAATATACCGCTTATAAGGCAACAGAAAAGAAAACGTTTATCATACACAGCAGCTTCTAGTGGAGATGATAAGTGCAATGAATAGAGGTAACAAACATACGGGAAGCCTGCTAAAACTAGTTCTAACTGCAGTGGCGATAATTTCACTGGTAGGTTAGCAGACATCCACAGCACCAAGCCGTCAGGTAGCACAGCAGCTAGCTCTTGCCACTAAACTTAGTAAGTGTGAATCTTGGGTCGTGGGTTCAGATCTCGGCTCCGGAGCACGTATTTCTTTTGTTAGTGGGACCTGTTTTACAGCGCCGAGGGCTTGCCGTGATATAGCGCTTTAGGAGCTGACTGACGGCGCAAAAATCGACTAAAACAAGTGCCAGAATCGCCCACTGGCACCAACACACCAGGGCCAGCCTGACTGATGTCGAATGTGAGCAGTATGTCCTCGCCGAAATCCAGAGCCAGGTGGTCATTCTCGTCCTTCATCTCGCTGAGGTCATTCAGCAATATCACAGCCGAGCGATCTGTCACGCGCACCTCGAATGGGCTTCCTGTAGGGATACCAAGAGCGTCTGAGTTGTTACTGTCAACCATTTATGAAATTTGTCTTTAAAATGTCTGAATTGTCAATGACATCATTGATCACAAAGAAAAAAGTTGTGATAGTAGCAATATTTTATTTCATAAAAATTTCCGCTGTTTCATCCTGACACATGTCATCCTGTCGCGTCTGCATCTACTTTTGGGGGTAGATCGTGTGTACAAGTGCCTATGTGTGAGTCTGCATGCGTGCGTGCGTGTTACGTTATGTCTGCGCAAGCGGGCGAGTGCGCGCGTCTTGAATTTCTTTAAAAGCTTTCACATCTTATATTCTTAATATTATTGAAAAACTGCTATGAAAGGTAAATTTTATTAAGCGCAGCTAGATATTATTGATGAGTTGAAAACATTCATTGGGAACATTAACGTAGTATTTACTATTACACTCTGGAATGAACCATGTATAAAACACTGCTGAAGTCGACTACCAGAAGTGGATATATTTAATTATAAATACGTAAAAAAGAAATAAAATTAGACTACACGTTTAAAGCAGGAAAACATTAATAAACATTCAGCAGCATGAGCACGGGAACATGCTGTGCACGGTGAGAGGACGGCAGTAATACACAAGGCTTGCACTTCTGGCAACATTCATTCATCCATCCATTTATTCATTGTGTTTCCTTCTTTCCTTCGCTGCACACTTCTAATGTTAGCATAACGTGCGCTGGACATTCAGGAATCTTTTCATCACTTTCATAAAAAAATCAACATTTAATCAACAAAAAATAAGCAACAATGAAAGAAAGAAAATCCACACAGAAAGTGACTTAAAAGAGAATTTCCTGGACGCCCGAGAAAACACGAGACGTTGAGAGAAAAAAGAGAACAGAGAGTGAGAGTGAGAGTGGAAGCTACCACAATGACACAGAGATACATTTAATTACAACGTTCTAATAAAACAGTCACAGATTCTGAAACCTAAGGAGCCTGTCAATTTTAAGTTTCGCACATTTTCTCACAAGATGTTAAAATTTTCGTTAGTTTTCTTTAAATCTCATTTCCCCATCTTGCTACAAGACTGGCCCACAGATTTACTAAAAGTTTCGCACTTCAAGTGCTTTGGCACTTCTTTTCGCTGGCCGTTCTTTGTGTTCACTTGTAAGGGAAACACAATGCTATCAAAATACTTAACCATGCATTCGACAAACATTTGACAAGCACGGGTATGGTGGCCACAACACGAAGAACAGGATCTTGTAAATGATAAATGCATGATGTCATACCTGGACACAAATCTGCATTTAGAAGAACAAAATGCAGAAAAGTGCAGATCACACTGTGCAAGGTTTCACTATGCTATTTATGACGCGACATCCACAAGATGCTGATGTGGACTAATACAACAGTTCATAACAAAATCAAAGATAATATTGAGGACGGTACATTGAGTATGTATGAAAATTGGATAACAGCAGCGAGATACAACAATAATATAACAGCAGGCATGATGTACCTTGTGCCAGGAAATGTGAAAGGCAATGAAATGCACGAAGTGCTGTGCTTTATGGGGACACGAACTGAATGATTGGTGGCGGTGATCAAACATCGAGCAGCGATACAGCAAGGAAGAGCATCTGTGCATATTATCGGAGGCCAGGGTCGGGCGCTGCCATGAAACATGCACCACACCTACACGACACAGCACGCTTGAAAGAAAAGCCACAGATGGACTCTTCAAGCAAAGGGTTTGTTTCCATTGTTACCCCAGGGTGAAGGGTACTGCATACCATGCACATGCCGTCCCCTCCAGAGGACGGTAATGACGTAAATATCCGCGCTCAGCGGTATGTACCGGAACTCGCATGAGCTGCTGGCTTTTACCAAACGTCGAACTTCGATCTCCTCCCCGCTGGCTGAATTCAAAACGAGACTCAGTGCCCCCATAAGATACGCCTTAATTACTCAACAATCTCTAGGGTTTAAAAGAGAATTCGAAAGTCTTGTGCATTCACAAAGAGGAAAGACCTCTGACGTCTGGTTGCTGTCGTGCTAATGGTTGCTACATTTAAATCCCTACCATCTCGCCCTCTTTATTGACCAACTCACGTAATACTATAACCTTATGTCTACAAACCGTGGTATGCAAGACGCCTCACGTCACTTCACGTCACGTCACGTCACATCTCTGTGACGTGATATAATTCATTTACACAAACATTTACAGACTGGTCCATTACAAGAATCATAGAACAGCGATACGTACACGAAATGAATCGTTAAGTTTTGAGCAAATTACTGAAACCGTAATGTATCTGAAAAAGACAACGAAGAACAGTCTAAATTAACAATACTTCGTTTATTGTGTTTTTCTGTTAAGTGCAACCACAGCATACAAACAAAAAAGACATAGCTTAAATCTCGAAGAGATGAGCGAGAAGTTGTGGAAATGGCGACCAGGGAACGTGTTTCCTACTTCTGTCTCACCTTGTTCTTCCACAGTCGTTGTCACCTCCTGTATGTCCTCGGTTCCCTCCACAATGAATCGCGACTCTTTGCCCATGGTGCCTTTCTTCAGTCCCTCTCCTGACGCCTTTAGATCCCCGATGTCGGCGGCATCAATGGTCAGAGGAGAACCTGTGGTGACAGACAAGCCATGGGGTTTTTTTTCACTTTACTGGCCAACAAAATGTCAGCCAAAATCAGACCGAAGAAAAAACTACATGTCCAGCGCAGATCTGTAAACAAGGACGTACACTACTCACCTCTGACCTCTGTACCTCGCAGGAAAACTTTCACGATGTGGAACGCGGGTTTTTCTGGCACGAACTCTATGTGGTGAACTCCGCTGACCTGGGTCACAGTGGCCTTCACCTTAGAATTTCCGCACTCGACGTCAGTGGCGACGTCATCGCATCCAGTTTCTAGACAGTTTACTGAAAATTACAATCAAATCTTTTGGTGTAGTTTCTCTGTTTGTGTAACTTGTATAGTTTGTACAGTTCTGCACGGCGTATGTCTGTAATTCTTGCTTGTGGGTCAAGCGCGTGGAGCATGTTTTTTTAACGCGGTGATGCGCTCTATAAATGTAAAAAAAATAATAATAAACCTGTTGCAAACGATGACAGTTTACTGAAAATTACAATCAAACCTTTTGGTGTAGTTTCTCTGTTTGTGTAGCTTGTATAGTTTGTACAGTTCTGCACGGCGTATGTCTGTAATTCTTGCTTGTGGGTCAAGCGCGTGTAGCATGTTTTTTAACGCGGTGATGCGCTCTATAAATGTAAAAAAATAATAATAAACCTGTTGCAAACGATGACAGTTTACTGAAAATTACAATCAAGCCTTTTGCAAACGACAACAGTTCACTGAAATACAATCAAACCTTTTGCGAACGACGACAGTTTACTGAAATGCAATCAAACCCATCGCAAGCAATCAGTTAAAAGTGACACTAACACCTGATTTTGTTATTCTATTTGACCTGTGCTGAACCTGAACATTTCAAAGCCTTCGCCAGCTGTTCTCTGTTGCCCAATTCTGGATACTGGCACAGGTTTAGATCTTACCAGTCTTGCACAAACCGCCAGGAAAAGGCATTAACATTGAGTCTTTCCACCAAACGAGAATTTCCGAAAGTTTCTTCACGACGTCAACATTTCTGAAGCAGACGTATTTTCTAAGCATTATCTCACCAGTGCACTTGATTGGTTCTCCAACGAACCCCGAGGTAGGCCCAACCAGAAAAGCTTTGCTCACATCAAAGACGGACACTTTGATACTGTCTTCGATTTCCTCGCCGTCCACAGACACATGCAACCTCCAGAGGCCTGAAAACAGGCGAACGACAATGTAAATACCGCAGTGACGTCACTACAAGGCACCGCACTACACAGGTATCACCACAACGCAAGGTTCTGCCATCGGCGAACAATAAGATTATGTCTTCTGCAAGTTTGAAGAAGATTTTTAAATTAGTGAACGACGTATCACTGTCTCTAAAGTACTTACCGCAGGCCGAAGGGTGAAAGGTCAGAAGAAGTATGTCCCCCTCTTCTCTTTGTATAGCTGAGACAGTCTGAACTTCTCCGCTAGGTGAATGCGCTGTGACTTTGTACTGTCCATCTGGCACAGACGACACGTCCACCTGTGTTGCACATGAGAAAAAGACACTCCATGTCCGAAACAAGCTTTTCCGCACAAAAAACGTGTTTACTTTGGCCTGAATGCATGTTTTAGGCCAGTGTTCTAAGGTTACATAACCGAAGCATTAAAACAAGTGAATATGGGGGGAGGGGTGCTACTCAAGTCTAATCCAGTCATTGAGGAAATAATCTGATTTAGGAACTGGGAGGTGGTGGGGGGACTTTAGTTACAATCTGCTGTTTGCAGATACAGCATGTGGCAGAATCATTTGAGAGAATCAGTCGCTTTCTTAACAAAGTAGTCTTAACAGGAACAGCGATAGGAGTTGAACTAGCCAGTTAGTTACAATAAAATCATGCTAGCACCTAATGTTTGTCATCTCCTACTTCTGCAACGTGTACGTGTACGCGTGCGTGCGTGCGTAAGCGCTTGGGCGGAAGGCGTGGGGGTAGGGGTAGAGGAAAATACAGAGGAAAACGTGAGAGAGTAAAAGACAACGATACCTTACAAACGAAAGGTTTCCCAACTGAACACTCTCCCGAAGGCGTCAGAAATCTGATGTTTGTTAGATCGTTGGCCACCTTGAAGTGCACGGGGCTTCCGATAATTTCTTGTCCCTCGTAAGTGACGTGCACCTGAAAGAGTTTTGAAGTTTCTCGGTCGCAGGACAGATGGAGTAATATCGATTATTACATCTTCAATTCAATTATTCTGATTGCAAGTTTTTACTTATCAAATAACGCAACATTTTTCTTACTCATGGAGGAGAAAGGGTAGATGATGTTGGTTAAGGCATCTTTATTTTCAATCTGTCAAATCCGATTTAGCAGAGCAGTTATAGCTTTGCCACAACGAAGCCTACGCTTAAATTAAAACAGCGGTCACCGAGAAGTTACCCACAAAATAGGCGACATCGGAATACGGGTTGTTGTAATAAACTATCTTGATTCAAAAAACGAAGCCTGGGACAGTTTTAATTAAGACAGATCTAAACATCAGTAGAATGCTTCAGATTCTGTTGTACGGTAATATATTTAAGAAATATTATAGGAGGGTCACGAAAAGATCACAAGGGTTGGAAGACCGATCCCGTCTTTACAGTATACAGCATGAGCAAAGACCGACAAAGACCAAAAATTGACTGGATACACAGAAAACTTTACTCCGAAGGTGAAATCCATATATTCGCTATGCATCACACGCACTTTGAAGCGAGATATTAATTCTATCCGCTAATTACTTTTTTTGCTTGTCAAGGAGGGTTAAAATATGTTCGTCTCCTTCAAGCACGAACAACATACCGTGTGATCTCCCTTTCGCTGCGGCGTGAAATTGCTGTCGGCGATATTGCTCTTCCAAACCAGTGGACACTCGGACACCCACCCAGCAGGTCCATCGACAACGACCTTCACTCTGGATTTTTCCACTCCGTCGTCGCTGGCCGTTACGAAGAAAGTAGTCTGCATTGGACACGTACGGGACATTAAACATCAACGACATTTCTATTCTGTTACCTCACATAAATAAAGGTGTAAATGCTTGTTCTTGCAAGGGCAAAACCTTTCTGCAAAAGTGTAAACAGAGGAGAGAGCATTTGTTTTAAGAAAATCCCAGTGGGGTTTCTATTCTTGGCTATGCACAACTACCTGCTTTCTGCCAGATCCAACGAATGCGTTCATCATTTAACGACCTGCTTTGGATTAGAACCTCATAATTTATTTGATAATAGTTATTTTATGTTCCATGTACTGCAATTCATCCCAAATAGAACTCACGCATTTAATTATAAATGTTAATTTTTTTTCAACGAGTAAAGTTACAACCGGCGCAAAATTTTCCAGTTTGTATTTTTCAAAGGGTAAATTTATTTACTGGCTTAAGATGAGCACAAGTACGGCTAGACAGGGTTGTCTCCCACGTTTCAGTGTGCGTATGTGACAAATATGGAAGATGGGAACGGGGGCTTTATGACAGACTTGACAAGCAGAAACCAGAAGCAGAAACCTATAACTCATCTAATGGCTGGGTACATTGGATAAGGGTTCCATTTTTTTTCCAGTAAGTAAAAGTGTCCGTTACATTCAGGTGCGAGTACTGTCTTCTCTTCTGATGTATACGATGGGATGAGAGAACGAAAGGAATCCCGATATATTCCAGCCCTGAAGATCTAACCAACATACCTTTGACCCTCGTCTGACATCAAGCAGGTCAGCATTCAAGGTCAATCTCTCTGCGGCGGGCAAAGGCGGGGTGATGTGCATGAACCTGCTGAGATAAGCCATGATGGCAAGGTGGTCTACATCCGGGCGACTGGCTTCTTCCGCCGTTACCATAGGCTCCACGCCCAGCGACTTGGCAGCAGTAATGGCTGGACAGTCAGGCAACATTTTCCCAGTTCACAGCAAACTAACAGAAGCGTTAATGGCTGGACACTCAGGCAACATTTTCCCAGTTCACAGCAAACTAACAGAAGCGTTAATGGCTGGACACTCAGGCAACATTTTCCCAGTTCACAGCAAACTAACAGAAGCGTTAATGGCTGGACCATCAGGCAACATTTTCGCAGTTCACAGCAAACTAACAGAAGCGTTAATGGCTGGACAGTCAGGCAACATTTTCCCAGTTCACAGCAAACTAACAGAAGCGTTAATGGCTGGACACTCAGGCAACATTTTCCCAGTTCACAGCAAACTAACAGAAGCGTTAATGGCTGGACACTCAGGCAACATTTTCCCAGTTCACAGCAAACTAACAGAAGCGTT
>SMGT01015882.1:130644-146441 GCA_004794575.1 Lanistes nyassanus | reverse complement strand
TCAGGCAACATTTTCCCAGTTCACAGCAAACTAACAGAAGCGTTAATGGCTGGACACTCAGGCAACATTTTCCCAGTTCACAGCAAACTAACAGATGCGTTAATGGCTGGACAGTCAGGCAATCTTTCCCAGCTTACAGCAAAATAAAATCACACATGCATTTTCTGACTTGATCGTGGTGTAATAAATGTGAGTTACTTGAAGGAAAATAAAAATAAACAGAAGAAAAGGATGTGGGATTGGTTAATCCGACTGAACGTCAGTCGAAGCGGGCTCACAATTTTTGATTTCAGGAAACAATCTTATTGCGATATAAACCATCAGCTGACATATGCACGGTGGAATGCGAAAATTGCAATGTTTTTTCCTGAAGGTAAACGTGCCGGACGCAGTTTACTTTAATGGAACATTTAGCGATGGTTGTAAACCTGTTGTCGGCCGTGCGTTCACGACAGAAGATTTACAGAGGCCCACGAACTGAGCAAATGCAAAATCTGGTGAGAGATTGCGTAGGACTATAAAACCACGCCGTGTACGTGCTGTCTTGTTTGAAGAAATCTTAGGTGTGCAGCCACTTTTGTGAAATGAGAGAACTGGGGTAAACCCACTCATTTACACAGATCACAGTTTTAGAAACCTTAATTCCAGTAAACAACAAGAAACTGGATTTATAAAAGTCCTACATTAAAAAAATTAAATACATAATTAATATGATATAGAGCTCTGCTAGCTGTAAGTCGTGCACGTCTGTTAAAAGAGAAATAAAATGCACGTCTGTTAAATGACAAAGGAAATTGGAAACAAAGGAAAAAAATCTATGAAAATCACCTAGTTCCCAGTTTTTGGCATTCTCTGCGGCGTCTAAATTGGGCCAGTCCGGAATCCGTCCTCCAAGCGACGCAACCACAGCACAGATATAATAGCCGTCATTCCAGTCCGTCTGGACACAAACAGTCAAATACAGTCAAGGAAAAAAAAAGTATTTCCATTCGAAATACACACAGTCTCTTACTGTAAGCTTCAACTACTACACAAAGACACAAAAACCACGACAAGGACTAATAAAACAAAGCAATACGAAACAAAACAATACAAAAATAAAATAATATAAAATAAAACGCAGCCCAGGATGCTGTTAAAAGCTCGGGAAGACAATGTAATCTTATGATGGATAAGAACGGAGAAAAGCTCATCAAGGAAATAGCCACATGAAAGCTTTATGCCACATGCCGAGTCAGCAGCATGCCGCAATGTGGTTATTAATGAAACATTATGTTTTCCTGTAGACGGAAAAATATATTAGAAGCACTGAATATGCGTGCACACAGGTGGAGACACTCAGATAGAAGCACAGACATACAAGCGTGCATGCCCGCACATGTACATGTTGACTTCTTCTGCCACTCCATCATTCTACCTGCTCATCAAATTTTTAATTTCTGTACAGACATAATTTGTAGATAAATATTTCTGAACATTTATAATTTTATAGAGAAAAATATATTCTAAACATGTATAATATTTACTAACATTTATAACATTTTCTAAACATGTATGATGTATGGATAAATATTACTAAAGTTTTCAGTCTTCTCTATCGAGGTTAGAAACCATCTGACACGTGTCTGCGCCCGAATTTCAGCTCCTAACAGAACAACTTTTGTTATTACTTGAAAGTAGAAGCCTTTATGTTTTTGTGGACCATTGGCCCAACCATGGCAAAAACATTTTCTTGTCAAGGGATTCGCAAAATGTACAGTGATAATTTTTTTTTCTCGTAAAGGGATTAGCAAAATGTACACTTACAATTTCTTTTTCTCGTAAAGAGATTAGCAAAATGTACAGTGACGATTCTTTTTTCTCGTATTCTTATTAGCACAATGTACAGTGACGATTTTTTCCCTAAAGGGATCAGCAAAAAGCATAGTGACGATTCTGGTATGTTGACCCCCGTCATAAAGGGTGATTTAAATCATACTGTACGACTGACACAGCCTCAACCTCCGTTTTATGTTTCAGAACGACAGACTTCAAGGCTGTGGGTCACTTTTCGTCAGCGAATACAATCTTATGTCTAGTAAATCAGGATAGTAAACCACATGTTCTACAGACAGACGTGTGACGTGAGACTAGTTTCAGACTGAACATCAATGAAGTTCCAGCTAATATCTTGTCATGTTCAAGCTGTCTGTAAAGAGATATCGTCCCAAAACATTACTGCGATTTTACACGTCTTGTAGTAAATCCCTTTGGTCCATCCGACTAAACACGCTTGGGGCAATTACCTCCACTACCCAGCGTCGCACAGAGAGGGAGCACAAAAAAGTTTTCCTGTACACCTGTCAGTGAAGAAAAGTCTGATTTTAAAAATGTAATGGTCCAATATTTGCTGGGGAGAAAAACGTAACACTAAAGTGAAGCTTACCACCTTTTCAAGGACAACTGTGCGATAGTGGCAGGTCGTATATTTCAAGGTGAAGATGTAAACACATTATTTGTGACACTTAATGTATTGTTACCGCAATTACAAGTCACCTGTAATGTAAGTGCACAAGAGTAATGACTCAGCTAACAGACTATTAAACTGTCTTTTTCTTTTCCTTTTTTTCCCCGAGTTCCAAGGATTTTTGATTGATGTGCCCATGAGAGGGGCCAGCACTTTCATGACAATGAAACGCCTCAGCAATTAGCAAACGGTTTGTCTCGCTAACTTCGAAAAGTTCCAGAGTAAAGCTTACATGTCAACGATTTAACTGCCAAATAAGCCGAAATATCGCAAACTGAGGAAAAGTAAAATGATGTTAGATAACGTAGTGGAGATACAGAGTGAGAAAATCTGTAGAAGCACTGTATGTAGGAGAGGTGGGCCAGTGAAAAGGTAAGACAAAGACGTGACAGTGAAGACCTTAAAGATTGTGACAGGGTACAACAGTAACACGAAGAGTAGCAGTGATGCGAAAACACGACTCGCGTCCTCTCGTCACTCCTTGACCGAGTGTCCCTAGGGGCGCCCCTAACTAACACGATTAAATGTGTGCACGCCCAGCGCGTGATCACGACACTTCCTGGCGATTACGCTCAACCATATATATCTGGTCTCTCTTTTGTCACTGTTACTCGCTGTGCCCAGCTGGACGAATCTCTCCTGCTGAGACAGTGCCATCTTTGATAGTTCCATGAGATATGCCTGTTGATGCTAAAGATGTCGAGTTAATCAGTTTCTGTTCATACAGCCATGCCTACACACGAAGCGTTTTCCGCTTGATGCGTCAACACCTGATCGCAGGCCGAGATCGAGTAACCCAGCCACCTCCCCACGCACACACGCATGCTTTCAAGCACCCATTACCCACCCCCCCACACACACACACTTTCCCCAGCCCCACTCATACCTTAATCTTCTCTCTGACTAACGGCAGACGAGCGCTTAACAGAGTGTCGTAAGCTCTGCTCACCGTGAGGTTACTGACGTTGGTGGTCTTCAGCTGGCGGCAGACCCAGTTGAGTGTGGCGTAGTAACCCGGCGAGTCCTTCTTGATGAAGTAAGACAGGTAGGTCATGGCTGACAGCTCGTCCAGCTCGGAGCTGGCGAAATCGTCGGGGCTGATTACCCACGGCACGTTCAGGTGTTCCTTGGCTAGCTGCATGGCCGTCCGGCAGTTCTCCACTCTGCAACGGAAGTGACGTCACCGAGAACTTCAAGCACACGCAAGTAACGTCAGTTAAGCTGTCTGTTCCCCAAGCACGTATCCACGACGAGTTTTCTTATTCGAAATGGAGTAATCAACACTAACGATATCACGAAGAACAACAATGAAAAGCCGAAAATATATTTTTGGATTCAGTAAACCAAGGGACGCTAAAAAGCGATGCTAGTGGCTTACAATGCAGCGATCGTGTGGAACAATTATGTACAAGCTATACATTAAATTGTGTTAACAGATCAGAGAGAGAGAGAGAACGAATGAACGAACGAAAACAAACAAAGGAACTTTATTAGGGCTACGACTCATATCAAGAGAGAAACACAGAGACAGACAGTGAGACAGGCAGGCAAGCAAGGAGTCAGGCCACCCGATTCGCATCCACTGAATACGAGATATTGCATTCATTTCTGCCTCCTCAACAGGGGTGCAGCATGCTACAGTGCAGTCTGCAATGGTAAATCGCCTACTTCAGCTACTAAATAAGGATCTGTATGACAACATACACATAAACATCGGTAAAACAGGAAAAAGAAGAAATGGAAAGCTAAACGGAAGATGCGAAAATCGAACTGTATCTTCAGTCAATGACCCAACGCATTAACCATTCGGCTTCGGAGCACATCGGCAGGTTGTGTTCTAGCGATAAGAACCTGCACTGTTCCATTGTTCCATTGTTACATTGCAGCTTCTTATGGTTAGAATAAAGGGAATCAGGCGAAGTGTTCATTAACTGAATGAAGATGTTCTAGGTTCTAGGAACTGAAAATTAGGTGCTCGAATCTCAGTTGCGAAATTTTTCTTTCTTTGTTCGTTTTGGGGATGGGGGTTAGGGGTGGAGATTTTCCTAGCTTTGTTCCTTAATAAGTAGGCGATTTAGCATTGTCGGCTGCACTGTAACATGGCAGAAATGATGCAATATCTCGTATTCAGTAGATGCCAGCCGAATGGACAGGCAGGAAGACAGACACGTATATGTACTGCATAACTAATTATTTCCTTACAAACAATGGTCTATGAGGAATGAGCATTAAATTATAAATTATAGCATATAGGGTATGTTCAGCATCGGTATAGCTAGACAGAGAATACCAAGCTGTCTGTGTCGGTCTGGACAGACGTTGCTAGTGTAATTGGATTGAAAGATCCAATGGGGCAAGATTCTCACCTCCAAGGCTCGGGCACTAAGCCACAGCAAAATATCACCGTGCTTACACTTTGTAGATCAGCATTTTGGCAAACGTGGATGGTGCCCAATGTACGTTCTGTACTGTGAGACTGCTATTGTCTACTGTGCTGTCACAACGATAGTTTTTTTTTTGAAGTGGTGTACAGCTGTTGGTCAGTGGTGCGTTCATCTCTCCCTCTGTGTGTGTTCGTTGTTTTTCACTAGCGTGTCTGTGTCCATCGTCCGCGCGAAGTGTGCATGAAATGTGTTCTCGCGCGTTAAAAATCCACATTTTATTTATTTTTTACAGCTACCTACAAAACTGAAGGCACATGTAACATGTTGTGGTGGTGGTGGTGGTGGTGTAGCAGGCGATGTAGCACGATGATTACTTGATAAAGGAAGTTTAAGTCTAGATTAACATGTATTTCCTAGCAAAGGAAGACGCCATAAAATCTTCTCAGGTGAAACACTCAGCTTCTCGGAACAACTCTGTTGCTGTCTTGGCGGATGGGCGTGTGACTAGGACACAGGACGGCTTCTGGCAGACGATAACGGTCTGTTGAACATTGCATTCGTCACTGTCGCACCTACAGACCTCTGTCAGTGTCCTGACAGACATGCAGCGGATGTCACAGGCAGAGAAATGCCAACCTCTTAGCTGCCCTTCAAATCTACCCAGGTTGTCTTATTTGTTCCTTTTCCTCCCTCTTCGTCTTCTCCATGAGTCAGGGTAATAAATGTAAATTTTTATTTTTATTACCGTGACCCAAACAAGAAACTAATGACAGTGTAACGGACAGGCAGCTGAGGAGTGACGAGCGCCTAGCATCATGTACTAACGGTTACTAGCATCATGTACTGTTACTAGCATCATGTACTGTTACTAGCATCATGTACTGTTACTAGCATCATGTACTAACTGTTACTAACATCATGTACTAACGGTTACTAGCATCATGTACTGTTACTAGCACTATGTACTGTTTTTCAGTACTATGTACTGTTACTACCACTGTTTGCTGTTACTAGTACTATGTACTGTTACTAGCACTATGTACTAACTGTTACTACCACTATGTGCTAAATGTTGCTTTAGAATAAATCGACATACTTCTGTAGAAAATACAGCGTTCTTCACAGAATCAACTCAAATGGCTGGGCGACTTGCTGGAGAAGGCTACTAATAAGCTGATAAAGAGACGAGAGAGACATGACAAGAAACTTTGATTGGAGAAAAAGGTAGACGTTAAACTTTCTTTCATCCTGCAAGTCGTCTGCTGTAACTCCAATGAAACGGTTAAATTTCTTACCTTCTCTTTCGATCCAGTTTTCTCCAGTTTGGAGATGTTCCTGGCTTGCAATAGTCAATGAGAGCGCTATCAGGGTAAACAGTAAAACATAAGTCCGGTTTTTCTAAACCATGGAACAAACGTATAAAGTACAATGACTAAATAAAAACAAATAAGAAAACAACCGAATTAAAACGTTTAAATAGTGTTTTAGCTTACAAGGTTGCATCTTTCTTTACACAAAGACAGGAAGCTCTCATACAATGTACAAATAAAAAAGACAGGAAGGCGTCATACACCGTACAAAAAGACAGGCTGTCGTCACACATTGTACACAAAGACAGCCAGCCATTATACACTGTACACAAAGACAGGCATTATACACTGTACACAAAGACAGACAGCCATCACACGCTGTACACAAAGACAGACAGACAGCCATTATACACTGTACACAAAGACCGACAGCCACCACACGCTGTACACAGACAGACAGACAGCCATTATACACTGTACACAAAGACAGGCATTATACACTGTACACAAAGACAGACAGCCATCACACGCTGTACACAAAGACAGACAGCCAGCCATTATACACTGTACACAAAGACCGACAGCCATCACACGCTGTACACAGACAGACAGACAACCATTATACACTGTACGCAAAGACAGGCAGCCATCACACACTGTACACAAAGACAGACAGCCATCATACACTGTACACACAGACAGCCATCATACACTGTACACAAAGACAGACAGCCATCATACACCAAAGAGTTGGCTCGTTTGACGCTGGTTTAGCAAAGAAGACCACTCCACGGCGTGGGCTGAAGTGATGTTGGGGTCATGACAGGAAAAGAGAGAAACTGGAAAGTGAAGGCAGTCGGCTTACCCGGAGAGATTCTATCGACCCCAGCCCTACTTAAAAGGTGCCAGAGGAAGACAGAAAGTACATGCGCCAGATGCGAGGTCCGAACCCACGAGTGACCAAGCTATACTTAATAACTGGACAATACTCTACAATATGTCTTCACATCTGGTTCGCACCAACAGAATTCTTTTCCCAGCGTAATTTGCCTTAGGTCTGAACACCTGTCCCGCCTGGCACAGTTATGGACGCGGTCGAGTCCTGTCGTGTAATTAAGCACGACTTTCATTGTCTAAAGTGTCCTGAGACCAGCGTGCGTTGCTGCTGAGCTACAGAGCGTCCGCTACACTATGCCAGATTTAGCAACAGAGAATCAGGCGACAGATACGTACTGCAGTGCCACGCCATCGCTCCAGTCGGAGGTGAAGTTGTTGAGCACCACGCCTTCCAGCGCCCCCTGGAAATATCCCAGCATCAGCCTCTTGGGTGGAGCTTTGCTAGCTGAAGTGCTGATCTGATAGCGCAGGATAAGATGCCACAACAATCCAAGAATCAGTTTTGTGTTGCCGTTGACAATATCCTCCGTGCCTGAACAGAATCTAGGGTTTAGAGATTCTTAAAGCCGCTGTAAGTGGTCAAAGATAGAAAAAAATCTAGTGTTCAGAGATTCATCGAGCCGCTGTAAGTAATCAAAGATGTCTACAAGCTATGTTAGTAATCAAAATCGCCTTCTGGCCATTGTATGGAATCAGAGAAGGGAAATAGAGATGAGGCAGTAAGGCAGCTAGAAGGCAGACAAAAATCTAAGAGAGTAATGCAAAGGTGCAACATCCTATCGCTGTGCCCCTCCATTACAACCTACGTCTGTAATCACAAACGTCTGCCTCTGATCACTGAACCAGTCTGTCATGGCAAGGGTCGATGATCAATTAATGGCTTTAATGCGAAAACGGTGTCGTGTGCCATTTTAAGTCGCGCGTTCAAAAGAGAATCCATAAAAGAGAAGCGACACTTAGTTGACCCATACGTCAGTAAATTAATTAATCAAAAGCACACTCAATCAATAACCACAAATAAAAGTCCTGCCAAATCTCGCCTTACATATTAATAGAAGATCCTATCAAATAAAAAGTCTTACCTATGTTCACTAGACGTATTTGGTCGTCTGCTATGGCTTTGAGGGCAAGGGATGCATTTTGAAGCATCTGTATGCGACTGGTCGGTTTGTTGAAGACCTTCCCGATCTTTCTGAACTGCAGGGCTTCGACCAGTGCAACAAGCTGGTGGTAATCGACATCACGTTTAAAGCCAGACTTACAGTTCAAATCCAGGAAGCTGAACTCATGAACAAACTCTAGGGGTAGGTTGCAAGGGATTCAAATATCTTCAAAATTGTGTAAAAAAAATGTCCATATTTAGCCTTACTACAGATTATACGTCTGATGAATTGAAAATACTAATGCTCATGCAACCCAACCTTGGATTTTCCGCTGGGGAAAAATGGGATGTAAACGATGGATAGACGAGAGAAAATGAGGAAAGAGAGAAATCAGCATGCCAGAAGCAACACTTCTGGACAATTCTTAAAACAGCAGTTGTCTTTATCTTTATCCCTTTCTCTTGCAGAAATTATTGTCAACATCGTAACTGCTATCGTCATCAACAATAAGAATAGCACCTTTGATCATCAACAACATAATAAGACCCTTGGTGATAGAAAAAAACAATAACACCTTTGAAATTCATCTGAAATGGACATAAAAGAAACGTTTACCTACTTTGACACCATCACAGAAGTCTGCATCTAGATCTTCCACTGTTCTGCCCCCCGCTCTCAGTTGCTCGTTACACCAGTTGGTGAAAGTCTTTTTCTGAATGGCGACCCACCGCTCTTCCGAGCCAACCGAAGCGTTCATGATATTATCTGTGTCCTCTGAGAACTTCCTTCTCTCCATTGGATTCGATCCTCAGATGAGGAGGCGATGTTGGGGGAGGATCGTTCCTAAAGGATCTGAGGTCAAGGTTTTCTTTAGATTAACTTCGCCGCTACATCCACATTTCGTCGTCTAGGTGAAAGGGTATGACCCACCCTACCCCACCCCACCCCAACCAACCAACCAACCAACCAACCAACCAACCAACCAACCAACCAACCAACCAACCAACCAACCAACCAACCAACCAACCAACCAACCAACCAACCAACCAACCAACCAACCAACCAACCAACCAACCAACCAACCAACCAACCAACCAACCTCTCCCGAGCATAAAATGGTTTTACTTTTAAATAAAAAAAAAATCAGATCAAGTAGAAAAGTTTGTTGGTTAATGTGCTAAACTATTTTCATTCGACTTCTAGAAAAAAGTAAAGTACGAACGAGGATTCCTTCAGTCAAGCTCATTGCAAACGCTGTCACGATTTCACTTGAACCTTGTATTTAATTCCACATGAGTTGTTGACAGCGCGTCATTTCCTAGAATCCGATAAACTGAAAGGTGACTTCTCGATTATATAATCGCTCAGTTATTTTCCTTCGCACGCATCGTTAGATAAGCAGCAAGGACCATGTTTTCGCCAGAAACACGCCTAGTTTTTTTTTTAAAAGATAACATCTCACCCACCTGCGCTGGATTGCTGCTGCATGACCCTTTCATCACCTCGCTTGCGGGGCAAATAATGCAGACTCCTATATCTGTTAATGTTTTGCAGTGTGTTAACTCTCGTTCCTATCTGTGTTTCAATATGATGTCTCCCCTAATTATCCGGAAAATCTTTTCAATTTCATTTTTGTTTACCAGAGTCACGACCACCACCCCCCACCCCCACCCCCCGCCCCTCACACAAACAATCCCAAGCCTTGTCTGAACAGTTTGCTCCAGTATTTGTCTGACCAACACATATAACAAGGAAGCGGCATTCAAAGTGCAGTACCGCTAGCTGTCTTGCTAAAGATTGCAAAAATGCAAATAAGGAAGTACTTTGCTCTTGCGTGTCATGGGACCCCAAACGTAAGGTTTTAAAGAACTGGTAGTAGCAGGACAATCATGCTGCCTTCCTGCTAAGACACCAAACCTAATATAAACAAAATAGCAACCTCTGCCCCAGCGATAAAACCCACGAAGCTGGCTAACAGACACCTATTTCGATCCATTTAAGACAATCTCTCAGTATTGAATTCCCAGTTTCTCCAAGAGAACTGGCCTTGTTTACAAGTCAAAGTGCTTGTCCTTGTGCATCCGACAATATTTTTGTTTCTCGTTATCTGTTTAACAATCTCATGCCGCTGCCTTATTTAAGTCACATAGTCAGATACAGCGAAACACAAGCAAAGGCTCGGCGTGTTCCCTATTCTCGACGAAATAACTTTTCAAGTGACATGGGTGCGTCCGGAACGCCAATAAAATGTTATCAACTGCTATCTCCATTTCGAGTATAGGGGGCTGAGAAGTTCCTTCTGTTCAACACCAAAGCGCAAGCAATGGGCTTCTACAAAGCAGCATCCAATCCTATTCTGTTGTTTGTTTAGCGCGTTGACATTAAATCAGCGTCACGCGGGCCCACGCAAAGAATATTTTCACGGTACAAAAACATGGTTGTAAGCATTGCACATATGCATCATGTGTAAACGACATGCCGAATATATGCATAAATATAGCCTTAAAATGGAACAGATTAAAGTCAGCTGGAATAATATGATCGTCCTCAAAATGTTTAGGCCAGTATACACGAGAAAAGGACAGACGAACTTTCTAGACAGAAATATGTATGCCGTTGTAAGTGCTTTTGGGTACTTAATGTCATATTAGGGTCCTGGGTAGGAATGTGGCACCTGTAGGCATATGATGTGTCAGGTGTTATCTATGACAACAGGGACAAGTGATCCCGCTAGCGAAAATTACCGCGGGAAAAGAAAAAGAAAAGCGTGCATCTTATCTGTATGAAGACTCGCAGGTTTGGGATGGGTTTCCCGTGCATTCGCGCGCGCGCGCGCGCACAGACACACACACGTTTTCACACGCGGTGGTCCATACTCGCCTGCGCGCAAGCACGCGCACTACGATTTGTAGAGCAGGACAGTAATTTCATAGAACAGATTATTAAATTTGGCCTGGTGCACCCTACTGCGACTGTTCTATGTTTGCAATCTCACAGAAAGGTTGCCTTGACCTGCGAGTGCTGATTATTCTGTCGTCAAAATCAGTTCAGGTGTGTTCTGCCACACAGCGCATATTTTAGGCTGAGTGTAAATGGGTCTGTCACACTAGAAATCTACAACACCCGTGAGGTGCCCTGAGTGCACTAGAATTATCTCCTTTTTTTCAGTCTCGGCGAGCCTACAATCGGGGCAAAACAGTGAAATATGTGCGAACAAAGATAAGTTACTTAGAGACCATTGCTTGTCAAGGACAGCTGGTGCTTTGAGGAAATGGAGTATAACATGTTATAAATACTACACGGTACACGCCTGGCCAGTGTTGGTAGCTGAACGTTACAGGCTGTTTGTGACCCACTCACCTCATACGTCGATAATGGATCAGTCGCAATGTACGGCATCATAGGGAAGTTGGAGCTAAAGTGAGTATAAATCCCGAGGGTTGTACAAGACTGTTTTCAAAGTCCAACGTGGTTCACAGCCTGGTTGTATCGACCTACACCAGCTGTCACCAAACAGCGTTGTCAAACTACTCTCTCCAAGCAGATTACTTCGGCAGAAGCGAAATACCCGCATGCGTGGCTCGCAAAGCTTACTCCTAAGCAGACGATAGCTGAATGGTCGCAAGACTTTTGTGATCTCCTACACTAGAGAGTCATTCCGGTTATCTTCAATGGTCGAGCGTTTTACGACTCTGGGTGTATACACAGCGGAAAACACTGCAGCACAGACCCGTTTGTACGTCAAAATCGATTCAGGTAGTCAGAAACTTACCACTGGCTCCACTCAATCTACCTGTAGTGACATTTACTTATAAACGACACAAGAACACCATCGCATAGGTGCGAGACTAGGTGGATGGAGCTGAGATTGTACTGACAAATTTTGCGGGCTTGTGCAGTTTGGCGGCCAGCCGTTCACTGCATGACAGGTAATCCTCTTATCCTATGCTGCTTCTGAGTCGACATTTTTATCCCTGTGCGAACACGCCAGCCGATGGAAGACAGCGTGAGTAACTAGGCTATACCTGGCCCCAGGTGCTGATCAATAAACAATGCGATCGATGAGCAATTTTTGTGGCGGCTGCAGGGCTCGTGAACAACGGGTCTTTGCTAACGCGAGGTGCATGTAAAATCACGTGATGGTTTATAAGAAAGATCGGAGTAAGTGGTTTGGGCGTCCTTGTTTCAAGTGTTTGCCCCTTTCTTTTGATTTGTGCTTAAATTGTACAAATGCTTTCGTCATTGCATGAACGTTCGTTTCTACCCTTCATAAGAACAGTCGTAATGCCTGTTCTCCCTGTGTATTTTACGTGCACATTTGCGTATGAACAGGAGATACGAACATCCATTCAACGCAGCCCTGGGGTGGCTTGCATGAGCGTTCTTATCTCCTCTTCGTTCTTAAATGTGTACGTAAAATACACAGGGCGAATGGGCCTTACAAGCACCCTTTTACCCTTATGACCGGAAGAGTAGCCCCGGGTTGGCTTGCATGAGCGTTGTTAGCTGCTTTTCCGGTCATAAGAGAGGTCGTAAGGCCCATTCGCCCTATGTATTTCAAGTCCACTGTTATGTATGAACAGTTGATCGTAGTGGTAGTCGTTTTAAATACTGAGCATAGCTGTAACTGATGCTAAAGCCTGCATTACGTTGTATACGCATATTTAAAAGACGAATTTACGCGCTGACATATATGTGTGGTGCAACTGCAAATTCTCTGAAACAGAAGCGACATTTAATGTATTTATGCCAATTTTATGTTAAACGTTCCTTCAAAAGAGCTCTTTGCTCAGAGACATGATTATGCAATTTAAATTCTTGTTGCTATTACACTGTTTTTTCTATGATGATTTTTAAAAAAATCGCATGAGACAACATCAAGACTCATAAATTCACTCACCTTTCTTCTCTGGGGAATAGTTCATATATTTACATAAATAAGAACTGCAGAAGGAAGTCGAGTTAGATATGTCCGACAAAAAATGTTTCTGACGGATGAATCAGGAAGTTCTCATTTCTGAGAGCTTTCCACCTGCTTTTGAATGAAAACGGAGTGCATCTGCTATAGTCTTCAGCACATACTTACATTATGTATGAAACGTTATTTTATTAACCAAGACGAAGACCTTAAAGTTTTTAAATATCTAGGAATAAGTAATGCCTTGGTTTCTGTCTCATTTTAATTTTATATAGCTTTAACTATATGTATTTGAGGAAGCACAACGAAAAAAAGGCAGAATGACAGACGGACGGAAGAAATGAAAGGTGGTTGGATTGACAGAAGGAAGGAAGGAAGGAAGGAAGGAAGGAAGGAAGGAAGGAAATGGATAGGCAGACAGGAAGCCAGAAAGGAACGGAAAACCAATAATTAAAGACAGTAAGTGTACAGCAAGGTAATTTGACTTGTTTTTTGTTTGTTTGTTTGTTTTTTTGCTCAAACACAAACTTATTTCTACCAAACAGTCCCCTTCATTCTACCTCTCCAGGTAACCGTGAGGTACACGTATATACGCATGTGGTTTAATTTGGATATTACTGAACTTTATACATGGACAAACGCGTAAAATTTAGAATTAACTTAAATCTCCTTCAACTTTAAAAACTTTGAACACATCAGCAAACACACGAACGACGTTTGGTGTTTCCCCTTTGAAAAATTACATACGGTTATACACAACGTCTGACATTTATTAAATTGCCCGCATATCATGCAGATTCACAGTTAACGAAATCCGATTCCCTTTTCATTTGAACGTTTTACCCGAAGTCTCTGTGTAGGGTAACATCATCAGATATGTTGGCGAACGACGCTTAGATTTTCTGTGTTACGTGACTTTAAAAGTATGAGGAAACAGGAGTCCGCTGGTGGTTCAGTGACTTTCCAGGACTGTCCCATCAAAGGGACAGACACTAGTTTTTGAAACAGAGCACAGACCCCCAGAACATCCACAAACTGGAATGAAAAGAGCAGCTCGAGTCATGAACCGGAAGCTGATGTCTGTGTGTTGTCAGCCCACGAACATTGTTTAAAACATCGTCTATGTTCAGGTTTTAAGACCCACAGAACAGGTTCCAGTGTTTCAATCCCACAGGCGCCGTCCTTTCAGGAAATCCAAGCATCAGCCAGCCCACAGGATCACAGAATAAACAACTGAAAGCTGGTCACCGGAAGTTGAGGCTCTACAAGGGTTAACGCACGACAGAAGGAAAAGTAGCGCTGTTGTGGGATGTTTTCTGCCACACCGCATCCTTCTTTTTGCCTCAGCTAGCTGTGCTGTATGCTGCACGGGACAGGTTCACCGGGTTGAACAGTCACTTAGCGAAACTAATAATAATTGGGGGCAGTTTCGCAAATAATCGCGAGGTAAGTATCGCAGAGATTGAAGAAACCAATTGGTCAAGTCGCTTCGAGTGCCGACCTGGGAAGAAGCTGCGAACCACTGACTGCCAACACCGACTGTCCTGGATGGGCTAGCAATTACTATCTGGTCACCAGGAAGCGTCCAGGTCAGTCAGTAGCAGGTGAGCTGCAGAGGATGAAAGCAGGTCTTTTCGGGACATGTCTGGACCTTCAGTATGCCGTCGTTACAGTTGATATATTTCGTACAGGTGTAAGGATGAGGCAGAATCATGTTGGTGTGGCCGACGCACGTGTCATCTGCAACAAGAACGCACAAGTGTCTTCTGATATACAAGGTTCTTTACATTGCATCTCTTTAATTTTCTTTCTGTTTGTTCTTTTGTTTGTTTGTTTGTTTTTGAGAAGTGGGGTAGCTATTTATATAACTGAATATGTTTGGGATAATGCCTTCCTGTCGGTACTATACCAATGCAACTGATGGATGGATGAATTGATGGATTGATGGATCGATCTGTGTGTGTGAGAGAGAGAGAGAGAGAGAGAGAGAGAGGAACTAATTGTTATTAACCAGTGGATTCTGGCCGTGTACGTGTAAATGTTAAGGTGTATAACAGTACGCTGGCCTGCATTTAACCGATTATGCTTATACATATATGTGGCTACACGAGGACAGTAGCATTCATGCTGTAACAAAATGGATCTCAGCAAATCCATCGAAGCTGAATTATTTCTTAGGACCTAGAGCGTCCCGCCTGACTTGCTTCTGAAGACACCGAGCGTCACATCAGCGTCTAAAGATGTGATCCTCACACCAGACTTCTGAAGATGCTGAGCGTCACGCATGACTTACTTCTGAAGACCGCGTCACACAGGACTTACTTCTGAAGACCGCGTCACACATGACTTACTTCTGAAGACCGCGTCACACATGACTTACTTCGGAAGACAGCGTCACACATGACTTACTTCTGACGACAGCGTCACACATGACTTACTTCTGAAGACCGCGTCACACATGACTTACTTCTGACGACAGCGTCACACATGACTTACTTCGGAAGACCGCGTCACACATGACTTACTTCTGACGACAGCGTCACACATGACTTACTTCTGAAGACCGCGTCACACATGACTTACTTCGGAAGACCGCGTCACGCATGACTTACTTCTGACGACCGCGTCACACATGACTTACTTCTGACGACAGCGTCACACATGACTTACTTCGGAAGA
>SMGT01015882.1:119761-130482 GCA_004794575.1 Lanistes nyassanus | reverse complement strand
ACAGCGTCACACATGACTTACTTCTGACGACAGCGTCACACATGACTTACTTCTGAAGACCGCGTCACACATGACTTACTTCTGACGACAGCGTCACGCATGACTTACTTCTCAGGATGCTGAGCATCACGATCTGCTTGTCCAGCACCTCCAGCGTCTGCAGCATCTTAGGGGAGAGGTCACGGCGAGGACGAATGGACACCTGAATCTCCGTAGCATTCCACGTCATTTGCGGTACAACCGTGTAGCTGTAGCAAAGATCGTAGTTGTAATTAGTCCCACAAAACGTCACAGACTTAGTGTCAGGATAGACTCTAGCCAGTAAAAGGGAGGGAGGAATTCAGACACTAGCCAATAAAAGGGAGGGAGGAACTCAGCCACTAGCCAATAAAAGGGAGGGAGGAACTCAGACTCTAGCCAGTAACAGGGAGGGAGGAATTCAGACACTAGCCAATAAAAAGGAGGGAGGAACTCAGACACTAGCCAATAAAAGGGAGGGAGGAACTCAGACTCTAGCCAGTAACAGGGAGGGAGGAATTCAGACACTAGCCAATAAAAGGGAGGGAGGAACTCAGACACTAGCCAATAAAAGGGAGGGAGGAACTCAGACACTAGCCAATAACAGGGAGGGAGGAACTCAGACACTAGCCAATAAAGGGAGGGAGGAACTCAGACACTAGCCAATAAAGGGAGGGAGGAACTCAGACTCTAGCCAATAAAAGGGAGGGCGGAATTCAGACACTAGCCAATAAAGGGAGGGAGGGAATAGCATTGTGACTGCGTGTCAGAGTTATTGCACTTTGTAGAAAAAAACTGTTATTACAGGAACAGAGAGAGACAAAAAAACCGAAAGAAAAGTCTTTATGAGGCACGTAAATTAATTGATTATGGACCAAAGTTCTGCTCGAATGTTTAACGAGCCAAGTTTCTTCTACAGAAAACAACGGTGCTTAGACTGAAACACCTGCAAGGCAGTCTGTAATTGGCTGTTGGTAAATTTCGATCTGTATTGTCACTGGTTTACTTTCAAAGTCATTAGGGTAAGTGTAAAACACGTTTTACACCTGCGGCAGAACTTCCAAAAATAAAAAAACGGAATACCACTTCGTCATCAAGACAAAAACAGTTCTAAAGGGGAAACCTTGACAAGTAAATGCGCAACAGGACAGGCCCAGTTCGTGACACGTTTTTTGCTTGAAAATCTGAAAAATGAAGGCGTCCTCACGCGTCAGCCTCAAATGCGGCCGAGTAAACGAAAGCCTGTTGCGAAAGAGACGTGAGATATTATATACCAGTGTAAATCAAATCAAAATCAAAATGTACATTTTGAAATCTTAGGTATGACGGCCGGGACGCGAGCCTCTGGGCTCTGGAGTGCATACGCCTTAACTGATTGATCACCGAGGCGATCCAAGAAAGAAAGAAAGAAAAAAGATGAAATAAAGATATAATGAATGAGGATGGGAAGGAAGAAGATGAATAAAAGGAAGAAGAAGGAAAAAAGAAATGGATGAAAGTCTAAAAAGAGAAAATCGCGTACCTGTTCGTGACAATGATTTCGCATTTGAGAACTCTTGTCGTGGTCTGCTCCTTGGTGATGTGTTTCGGGAAATTGGTGTATCCCTTGATGATCTCGTGGATTATCGTACCCATCAGAGGGTACCCAGCATTCCAAGTGGTTACAAACAGCATTTCCTGCCCAGAAATCAAGTCTCCGGGTATTTTCAGTTTAGGCATGTCAGGCTTTTCTGTAAAGATTCAAATAATTTAGAGAAATGAGATTGTTACAGGTACTGAATCAATGCTTTTTGTGAAACATAATAACACAGTAAACGCCTTAACTGTATATTGTTTTGATAGTAGACAAGCGAATATATTGTACTAGGCATAGGAAACAGTTTTATGCGATTGGCTGTAGAGAGGTGAATACACTCAGTGAAAGGAAGGTACATGAGAGAGAAACGTTGCAATATGTTGAGAGGAAAGCAGCGGATAAAAAAGAAAGATACAGGGAAGAAGAAAGAGAAAAAAGGGAAAAAACAAGGAGAGAATAATGGGTTTGAGTTCTTACTTCTGATGTTGACGTTGAAAGTCTTGGACCAGGTGCTGCCATTGACTACGACCTCACACAGGTAGGTGCCTTTGTCCTCGCACACAGTGTACTGACTTTCTAAGGTCAGCGTGACCCGGTCCGTGTCTCGATGCACGCGGTGTTGGCTCATGCGAGAGTCGATGGGGATGAAGGGGAACTCATCAAACACATAGACCCCGCCAAGGAACTCGACAGCATCGGTGACATTTCCTACAGAAACAGGGGACTGTGGTCAATTTTGTGAATACAAATATATATATATACACACACGTATGTGTGTGTGTGTGCTTGCGTGCGTCCATGTGCGCGTGTGCGTGCATGTGTGTCCTTCCTTCCTTCATTCTCTTCCTTCTTTCTTTCTCTCTTGTATTTCTTTCTTGTCTTTCTTTTATTCAACGCCTACTACAGCAGCTCCTAGAATGTCTGTTGTCGACGGGGAGATCGGAGATTTTGTTTGGTTGTTTCAACGCCACACCACCAGAAGACAGAAGAACGGAGGACATGATTGAGGGGAAAAAATTCAAATAACGACCGGAAGGAACAAGCTACAGCTGTAGACAAGACATCACTTACCAGTTCCTTCGTATCGAGACAGAGACATGAACGTCCAACCCCAGGCCTGGAAGGCGTGACACGTGATCTTGAAATTGTTGGTGGGACTCATTCCCAGGTCAGCTGTGACGTCAGTGGCTATGATAATTACTAGAGAGAGAAAACGTGGATCATTGTTCCGTATGGCTATATGGCGGGACTGCCAACACCGTAAGAATGATTCAGTGTATAGATTTCGATTTTCTTTAATAATATAAAATAAGTCACACAATACGCCTTGCTTTGGTTTTGAGCTGATAAAAGCGCTATTATGCTTCTGCTAAAGTCACCCTATCAAGTTTCTGCTAAAGTCACATTATTAACCTTCTGCTAAAGTCAACCTATCAAGCTTCTGCTAAAGTCACAGTATTATCCTTCTGCTAAAGTCACCCTATCAAGCTTATGCTAAAGTCATAGCATTAACCTTCTGCTAAAGTCACCCTATCAAGCTTATGCTAAAGTCATAGCATTAACCTTCTGCTAAAGTCACCCTATCAAGCTTCTGCTAAAGTCATAGCATTAACCTTCTGCTAAAGTCACCCTATCAAGCTTATGCTAAAGTGTTAGCATTAACCTGCTAAAGTCACCCTATCAAGCTTATGCTAAAGTCATAGCATTAACCTTCTGCTAAAGTCACCCTATCAAGCTTATGCTAAAGTCATAGCATTAACCTTCTGCTAAAATCACCCTATCAAGCTTATGCTAAAGTCGTAGCATTAACCTGCTAAAGTCACCCTATCAAGCTTATGCTAAAGTCATAGCATTAACCTTCTGCTAAAGTCACCCTATCAAGCTTATGCTAAAGTCATAGCATTAACCTTCTGCTAAAGTCACCCTATCAAGCTTCTGCTAAAGTCACAGCATTAACCTTCTGCTAAAGTCACAGCATTAACCTTCTGCTAAAGTCACCCTATCAAGCTTCTGCTAAAGTCACAGTATTAACCCTCTGCTAAAGTCACCCTATCAAGCTTATGCTAAAGTCACAGCATTAACCCTCTGCTAAAGTCACCCTATCAAGCTTATGCTAAAGTCACAGTATTAACCCTCTGATAAAGTCACCCTATCAAGTTTATGCTAAAGCCACAGTATTAACCCTCTGCTAAAGTCACCCTATCAAGTTTATGCTAAAGTCACAGTATTAAGTCTAAAAGTCTAAGTGCTAAAAGTCACACCTCTGCGATTTTCACTAATGCAGAATAAACAGGTTGTACTCTTTATTAAATATAAATAATGGTGTTTGATGGAGGAAGACATATTTCGCTATACTTTAGTTGTAAATGTTCTATCAAAACCGGTCCACTTTGACCGTCCTTCGTAAAGGTGCACATAAAATGCACACGGCGAATGGGCTTTATGACCACCCTTATGACCGGAAGAGCAGATACGAACGCTCAAGCAAGCCAGCCCAGATCTGTACTTAAAGCGTGCCTCAGACTACATGTACCTGGATTAGTTGCAACAGCTTGTTTTCACTTTTCGGATAACTTGACGAGCAAGCAAGCAACATTAACAGACCTTCGGCAGGTTTTTCAGTTGTTGTCGTCGTAGTTTTTCTTGTCGTTGTGGTTGTTGTTGCTGTAGTCGTTGTTCTTGTGTGATCTCCATTATCTCGATTCCTCCGAGGGAACATGAAAATGTCTTCGTCTCTCATGTTCCTCCCGTGTTCGTTGTTGCTGTTGATTTGGAAACCAAACGGGTCTGTGACAAAAATGTAGAACCAGACAAAGATAAGTGAAAACGAAAGGCGCCTAAATACGCAGTCATCCTAAGGTGACGCTGGAATCGTACACATATCCAACATTTATGTATTTATTTATTATTCTAACAGAAATTATGTCATTATCGAAAGCTGCTGTCAGTCTGTTCCTACTGTTGTTAATTTCTACTTGTTCAGCTGACATCAGGTATTTGTTGTAACCGCATATCAAACATAATACAACATTACATCGGTAACAACGCATTTTGTGCATGTTGAATACACGTCAAGAGAATCTTTTGTTGATAGGATTCCACAATCCACATTAAGACCGTGGGCGTGGAAAATTAATCATTCATTTCAGCTCTTTCTCGTGTCGGATAGTGATACTCGCACACAGGCAGGTCGACCTGACTTCAAGTCCTGTCTAAATGTCCAGGGCTGGCTTGCATGAGCGTTCATAGCTGCTCTTCAGATCATAAGGGTGGTCTTAAAGCCCATTTGCCCTGTGTATTTTATGTTCACCTTTACGAAGGAACAGGAGATGAGAACTCATGCAAACCAACCCTGGCAAAAGCTTTCTTATCTCCTGTTCGTAAAGGTGTACGTAAAATACACAGGGGGAATGGGCCTTACGATTATTATTATGACCGGAAGTGGAGATAAGAACACTCATGCAAGCCAGCCCACTTTCGTTTTTATCATATAACACTTTCTTGTAATGGATGTTTATTGCACAGGCCTCGCTGGATATAAAACACACACTGTAATGGCGTTCATAAATTTCAACGTTAAAAATATATGCTGGATTTGTGCTTTTGCGGGAGCAATTTCTCACATACATTTTTATTTAAAATTGTGACAACTGAGTACATTTTTAATTTTAACCTTGTATTCGTTCTAAAACAAAAAGCTCATAATTCCAATGGACTACATGAAATAAAGTGTTGGTCTCTAACACGCCACTCCCCTACGACTTGACAGGTCACGGGACATTATTTATTTTCTATTTATTCTTGAGACTAGTTTCGTAAATCTCGGATAACGGCCCTTAGATGACATGCACCAAAAGTCGTGACGTGATAAGGCAATGGAGAATCCTTTCACGCGTTTAGGTTATGTCGACACCAGAAGCTTGCGATAGTCTAATGGCAGCATAATCTAATTTAGTAACGTAAAAATAATTACCCATATGAGGCTCCTCCGCTGTGGGCGGCTCTGGGCTCATCGTTGTGTCCAGCGTCGACTCTGAAACCGCGCTGGAGGCGGTTGTTGGCTGCAGAGGCCCTGTTCCCGAGGGTACCTTTGATGGTCTAGTGAGTGTATTTACTGGCGCGTTTGAAATTCTCATTAGTGTATGTCCTGCCCCTGGAACGGCCGATGAAGAGAGGAATTCCTGGGCTGCAGCCACGCGGAAAGTCGACTGTGGTGATTCAGTTTTTGTAGAGAGAACAGGAAGTTGTGACCCATCGCCTGTGTAGGTTTGACCTGCTCTGGTTCTGTCTGCTACAGTTTTTGTTAGGGGAGGTGTGGATATTGTGGGAGTTGCAGCTGTTGCTGTTGAGTTGTGGCGAGCAGCTGTTCGAGACCAATTGGAGGAATCTGTCACTGTTTCAGCTCTAGCCGCAACGAAATCACGCTGACCATCCATGTTGGTTGTCTTTCTTGTGGGGTGTGTTGCCTCCCTTGGTTCGTAATCTGTCCACCCTGTGAACCGGGTGAGTTCCTCCTGAAAATTACTTTTTCTGGTTGGATCTGGTGGAGTCAAAGTGAAGACCTCAGTAGCCGGTGACGTATGCGCATACGGTGTATTTGCCATTTCCAGGTTATCCTGTCGGATGCCTTCGTTGGATACATGGGAGAATTTATCCCCCATGCTATCCGGCCCTGCGATGATGTCGGGATCTGTGACAGGTTTGTTCCGCGATGCCGTGCTCGTGGACATGTCAGAATGGTACGCTGCATCTACAAGTTCCTTGGTGTACATAGCACTAAGATTGTGGAGGTCACGCGTTAGATTTTCTGGGCTGGGCAGCAGTTCAGTGAAAATAGAAAACTTTTCATCCAAGTTTGTGACGTTCTCAGATCTCTCAGACTTAAACAAGCTCCTTTTTTTCTGGTCTGAAGACGTCACGTTGAAGGTTTCTGTCAAGGAAGTGTTGGACTCAGTCCAGGCGGACGTGAATTTCGCCAAAGTTTCGTTTGATACAGGAAGAGGAGGATGCGTGATGTACTCATGGTACGCTGTCGTGACATTCTCGTCCCGCCCCACGTGACCATCAGGTGCCACGTCAGCTAGTGGCGAGACAAGAGACGGAAGGCCAGAATCGAGTTGCTTTTCAAAGTTGTCCACATTTTTTATAGAGCCCGGATGGTTTTCAAAGTTTTCTTCGTAGTTTTTGGTTAACACTGGAGATTGCAGCTTAGAAAGAGTGTGGTCCTGGCTAGTTCTTTGTAAGACTGTCGCAGCTGACAGAGACGGTTCTGTTGCGCTAGGAACATTCAATGGTGCATCAGGTCTGGGATGGGAAAGAGAGGTTTCCGCTGTAACAAACATCAACCCAGACATAAGCGTTGCATTATTGACAGGTTTTGTAAAGTATTTTTCATTTTTTAGGGGTGAGAACTTCGGAGCCAGTGTTGCATTATTTGGGGGTTTAGAAGGGTCAGAAGCATTTGCGAAAGACGATGTCCCTGATGTGGTTGTTGCATTGTTCTCTGGTGTAGAAATGGTGGTGGCGTTCGTCAAGCGAAGAGAACTTTTGAGTTTCAGTTTCATGTCCTCTCGCTGTGAGAGGAACTCTCCGTCAGCCTCCTCTTTGTCACGTGGGCTGTTAACGTTTCCGGCCACTGGCGAAGCTCCGGAACTCAACATCTTGTCTCCAGGGACAAGCCCAATGTTTTCGAAAGACTGTATATCCATGAGCGAAGAGAAGCCTGTTGTGTTGAACGTCACGTTCAGATAACCTGCAGCTGATGTCGTCGTTGGTGACGTGACAGATGTACTTCCAGTAGCTGTTGTCATGGACAGGTCTCCGAATGTGTTTAAAAGGTTAGACTCAGACGTTATAGCACTATTTGATAAAGACAACGTTGTGTTTGAAAGATCTTCTGTGAAGTTTCCTAATGGCATGGAAGATGTGGCTGTTAAAAAAGCTGACGTTGTGTTTGAGAGATCTTCTGTGAAGTTTCCTAACGGCATGGAAGATGTGGCTGTTAAAAAAGCTGACGTTGTGTTTGAGAGATCTTCTGTGAAGTTTCCTAACGGCATGGAAGATGTGGCTGTTAAAAAAACTGACGTTGTGTTTGAGAGATCTTCTGAGAAGTTTCCTAATGGCATGGAAGATGTGTTTGTTAAAAAAGCTAACGTTGCGTTTGAGAGATCTTCTGTGAAGTTTCCTAATGGCATGGAAGATGTGTTTGTTAAAAAAGCTAGCGTTGTGTTTGAGAGATCTTCTGTGAAGTTTCCTAATGGCATGGAAGATGTGGCTGTTAAAAAAGCTAACGTTGTGTTTGAGAGAACTTCTGTAACGTTTTCTGATGGACTGCCAGTGCTAGGTGTATGTAATGATGCTGGTAACACTGTGCTTGAGAGATCTTCTGTAACATAATGTGACGGACTGCTAGCTGCGTCTGTTGACAAAGATAATATTGTGTTTGAGAGACCATTTGTGACATATTCTGATGTATTGGTAAGTGTATTTGTTGACAAAACTGATGATGTATTTAAAATACTGTCTGTGACGTTTCCCAGTAGAGCGGTAGATGTTTCTATTGACAAAGCAAACGTTGTACTCGAGAGAGCTTTTGTGACGTTTTCTGAGGGACTGGTAGCTGCGTCTGAGAAAGCAAACGCTGTCTTTGATAGATCTGTGACGCTTTCTGATGGATTGGTAAATGTAGCTAATGAAAAAATAAACGTGGTGTTTGAGAGACCTTCTGTGACGTTTTCTGATGGACGAGTGAACGTGTCTGTCGTCAGGCCCTGAGATTCTCCTAACAAATCTGTTGCTGTCGCTGATACTAAGGAGTAGGTGTTATGTGTGAGAGGAGATATCGTCTCGCCGCTAATAGATGACACTATTGGCTGTGAAGATGTCCCGTTTCCTCTAGTAATAACAGATGGCGCTGTTTGAAGCGGAGTGGATTCTGCGCTGTCAGTAGATAATGTTTGAGGCTGCAAAGAGGACTCTGTGCCACCAAAAGAGGCATCTGTTAGCACCCATGTGGATTCAAAACCGACGGTAGTTGGCATGGCTTGCTGTGAAGAGACTTCCATACTGCCAGTAGACTGTGCTGTAAAAAGTGTAGTGGGTTCCGCAGCGCCAGTAGATGGCGCTGCTTGCTGTAAAGAGCTTTCTTTGCCGTTTACAGGTGATGCTGTTAGCACCGAAGCGCTATCAGCAGATGCCGCCAATAGTGAAGTAAATTCCACTCCACCACGAGACGCCGTTATTGGCTGTAGAGAAATGTCTGTACCCCCAACAGAGGGCGTTGTTAGCAGCCAGCTGGATTCTGCACCACTCATAGCTGGCGTTGTTTGCTGTGGAAAAATTTCTACAGCACTAACAGTTGACCCAGCTTGTAGTGGTGTGGGTTCTTCGTCTCTACTGGATGACAGCGTCAGCGGTAGACTAGATTCTATAGCACTAGAAAATGACAATGGGGTCTGAATGGATTCTACGCTAACAGTAGCTAACAATGTTAGCGCTGGAGTGGATTCTTCACCACCAGTAGATAGCACTGTTACAGGTGGTGTGGAATTTCCACCGCCTGCAGACAGCACTGTTAGCTGCAAGGCAGATTCTGCAACATCAGTGGATAGCGTTGTTGGCTGTAGAGAAATTTCTTCGCCAGTAGTGGGTGGGATCAGCGGAGTGGATTCTGTCACTCCAGTAGATGGCGTTGATGACTGTGGAGCGACTTCCACACCACCGCTAGAGGGCACAAACAGCAGTGGGGTGGAGTCTGTGACTCCCTCAGAAACCGTTGTTGTTTGGAGAGAGATTTCCACATCACCTGTCGATGGCACTGTTATTAGCTGAGTGGACTCAGTAACACCTGTAAATAGGGTTCCTGGCTGTGGAAAGATTTCCACAACACTAACTGAGGACATTGTTGACATAAGGATAGATTCTGCGCTGTCCTTAGACAGCTCTCTTGGCTGTAGAGAAGAGATTTCCACACTGTCCGCAGATGGCACTGTAAGCAGTTGCGTGGATTCAATATCAACAGCTGAGGGCTCTGTTACCGGCACAATGGAATTTGAAGATAACCGTAATGAGTTTATCGAGTTCTCTGCACCGCCACTAGATGGCGGTAAGTTCACAGCTGGCACTGAGGATGCTAATATTGTCATTGAATTTGACGACGAAAAAGATAACTGTGAAAATTCTGTGGTTGTAGTATCGTCAATTAATGATGACAGTGAGACAGGCGTCACTTGTGTTATGAATTCTCTGTCGCTGATGTAGTGAAACAAACCTGATGAGACAGACTGTGTAGAGTTTGATAAGCTGGATGTTGACGCAGAGACAGAAGCTGTCATCGCTTTCATTTTACGATGAGATCTCCCGGCTAAATTATCGGAAGCAGGAAGAGTTGTAAAGGATTTCTTAGAAGAGTCCTCGTACAGAGGGAAGGGGGTCGTACTGACACGTGTCTTAAAGGGATTGGCTAAACCCAGGTCACCTGATGGTGGCTTTGGCGTTTTTGTCCAGTCAACAAACGCAGGTGTTTCTGTGGGTCGTTCTGTTGAAAGAAGGGGAAGATAATTTCAGTTTATGTTGTGAAGGTATCAGATTATACATGAGTTTTACAAGTGCTGGGTGTGTGGGTGTGTGTGGACTGTCACCAAAAGCATAAGAGGGAAGACGGTCTTGAAGGGGAGAGGAAAGGACGAAATATATGTGGATAGATAATGAGAAGTGTTAAGGTGTACACTCAAACTCTTTCCTCTCTCTTGCGTACTTATACAGGCAAACATGCACAGCTATGCAGTCTTTGAACTGCAGAAAGGCTGACTTACATATATACTCATCCGCGATAAATATTTACACAAATATACGAACATATTCACACGTGCACCCTGACAAGCAAATAACCAATCAGCTTCACTAAAGTTGTGTGAATGTGTGAAAGAAAGAAATAAGAAGAAAGTACAGAGGTTGGAGAGAAAAGAATAAAAGGAAGAAAATAAAGAGAATTAGAAGCGACAATAGAAGAATGAAAGCGCGTTACTCATACACAAAGACTGAGGTATGCTGTAGGTTTGTCGAGGAGAGAGAGAGAGAGAGATTTATATACGTGTGCGTGTTCGTTGACGCGCTTGGTATGTGTGTG
>SMGT01015882.1:100138-117159 GCA_004794575.1 Lanistes nyassanus | reverse complement strand
TGCGTGCTGACGCTTGACATTCCTGGAGGCACCAAAGCTTACACGAGCGGATTGCGAAATTCTCTTTCCCAGTTGAAATCTCCCCCCGCCCGGACACGCATGCGCAGGCCAGCTTTCATCCCGTTTAGCGCAGAGACAGGCTTGAACTTATACATAAATAGAAGGCCTACCTAATACCACACCCTAACTCTACCCCTAACCCCCTCCCCTCCAAAAAAATCGTAAGCTAATATGGGTTTCGAACCTCGACGTTACAGTGAAACCCAACTTCTTTACCAACTCGGCCATGAATCACCATGGATTGGCCTCTTTACTGTAACTACAAGAGGTCAAGCTGCGTAGAGGTCAGTGCTTGACCTATAATTATCTGTTGTTGTGGTTAGCAATTGGCATGCGCATGCACAGAGCATTTGGTACGCTGGGCATGCGCGCCCGGGCTGAGGCAGAAATCATTTGGGGAAAAGAATTTCGAGAGCGGCTTGGGTGTTAGTACCCGGAGCAGCTGTATTTTAACAGGATTTACCCTATTCCACCCTCCCAAAAAAAGTCAGGACAGGAATGTTGTCAGTAGCGTTCAAAATTTTGGCAGCGAATGTCCCAGCTGAATTGTTTGAAATTTGAATAAGACACCATGCAATACAGCGCCATTTCTGAAGCTGATTTCGCTTATTTTAATTACAGACGAAAATACACTTTACTACTTTGACAACGTTTTTTCAGATTTTTGAACCGACAGCATACTTCTCATAGGATTTAAAAGGAGATTAAAACACTGAAGCTTCAAGCAGGAGGAAAAGGACGAAATAATAAAATCAAGACTGGTTTGTGAACGGTTAGCCTATTTTGGAGACAATACTGTCAGTAATTTGGTGCAATAAAAAAAAGTAATGGAAATATCGCAGACATAGCAACAATGTTAACATTTCTGAAATGCAGAAAATGACCCACTGTCCAACCAGTTCCAGACGACATACAGTGTTGCTCATTGAAACAGGTGAAAATAACGACATTCACTAACGTATCTTATTTGAAAAAGTATGAGCACCTTTTTTGAAAACTTGGCGCTACAGTCATCTAAAGTCCCCGTCATCCAGCAGTGAGCTTGTAATGGTTATTCTTACGATACATTAAAATACTTGACAGTACTGAGGGTTGGACCCTCAGAACATTGGCAACTGGACGAGCTAAACAGCTACCCTGCCTTGTGGCTGTTCCCTAGTATACCTGTCTCCAGCAGAAAGTGCAGCGTGACCCCGGCTGTGAGAGCGAGCAGGGCAATGGCCAGAACTCCAAGGGACACCAGCGTGGCAGTGCGCCTGCACCGCGACTTCTTCTTCTCCTGAAGTACTTCCGGTGGGTAGCGCAAGGGGGCGGGCACTGCGGCGGAGGCTGCTGGGCTGGAGCTGGCAAATGACGTCAGAGAGCTCGAGCTGGCTGACGTCATGCTAGAACGCGCAACGTGCCCGAACTGGCGGAGCCCAAACTCCGGGTATAGAAAGTACTGTTCCGGGGGCATGGGCAGGAGGGCAGGAGGAATTTGTTTCTCTTCATCGGAGAAACCTTTGCGCAGGGTTTGTATGATCTGAAAAAGAGGCATGGGTCTATGAATTATAACCTTCATGCATTACTTGAATGAACCAGAGGGGACATGCATGTTTCAGGACGTGAAAAATGCTATTAGCGTGTATCCTTCACCGTTCACGGCAAAACACTGTTTCCGACTGGTTAATATTTTGCAAATGCCAGAATCTAATCACAGGCGTTTGCAGAACAGCTCAGACTGGAGTAGGAAATTAGTGGCTAGATTATAATTTATTAAACAAGTAGGCATAAATTTATACCTGCTATTGTGTGTGGCACTTTCTTTTAAAGTCGGAAAAACACATTTGAAGAAGATATTCTTGTAAGTGAAGAGATCTTCTTGTAAGGAGATATTCTTGTACGGAGATATTCTTGTAATCGTTGTAAGAAAATTTCTTGAGTGGCAATGACGGATGCGTTTGTCTGAGAAAAACAAAGGATTTTTTATTTCAGGCCACTCACGTGTGAGCCAAGTTCACGAAAAGACCTCTGGGTGACCTCTTACATTTAATGCAAATGTTAAGTTTTTCTTTCCGCCTTTTTGATATGGCAACTGTGTCTTGTAAGAATTTATGATCCACGTCCCTCCCCCATCTACACACGCACGAGCGGACATACTGTCAACCATAGTGGACGTCACAGGATATTTAGTATAACCTATTTCAGTGCGCAAAATTTGTCCTTGCTTCTCCCAGCATTAATGCGCACTGTATTTTGCTTCAAACTGTGTTATTTCTATTTTAAAGTTTAGTAAAACCTCCTAATCTTCAACGAATGTGTTGGAAATCTACCATTTAGACAAGGAGATGGAGGGAAGGGGGAGAGAAAGAAAGACGGGGGAACAAACAAACGTTCCTTGTATTTTACACAACTGTCCGTTTTCATACACCTCCTTGACCTGAGATTTAGTCTCTTCCTATCTACTTGGCAAACAACCTCTGGGAAGATTTATTAGAAGAGCAAAACCACTGGAATGTCCCACAAAACATCTTTCTCTTCGGCCAGATTGGACAGAAACATAGCCACTATTGTCTTTGTTTAGCCGACTAGCAAATCTAGTCCAGCTGCAAAAACAGATGTAATTCTGTCCAGCACAGAGATACTGTTCCTTTTTTGCGTAACACGGAATTATTTATAATTTCTTTTGTTCGTCCGGCTATCAGTCTTATCGTGTTAAACGAAAAGGACACATGTTAATGAATTGTATTAAGGAAGCTGAATGCTGGTCTGTAAAGCATTTAGTACTGTGCGCACTGGTAAAACAACAGTTTCGGAATATACAGAATATTCTCGATTTTTTTCTAAAAGAAGTATGAAGCTCTGAAGTATATGTTTTCTGTCTTAAAAGGCAGTCCAATATTACCCATGGAAGGAATTCATTATCCTACCTCTCTTATAAATTTAAATTTGTGTACCCCAGTACCTATATATACACGTTAATTTTGCTTAAATTAAAACAAATTCTTAGTTTAATATGGGTTAATAAACAGCAAACGAGGACCGAGCGTTTAAATTATCAGTACAACAAGAGGTACTTGCAACGCTCAAAGTGACTGTAAGCAGACGCATGTGACCAAGGGAGCTTACCGTACCCAAACACGTAGCAAAGAGAGGATCGAAAGAAAGGGACCGTTCAGATCCTCAAAAAGATCTGCCATCCCTTTCTTTATAACGACGCTGGTCTTCACACAGCTAGCCCTCGGTACACGTGTGCATACAGAGGATCCCTAGTAACTGTAATCAGCCCGCTCACTAAGGTCGTGCACAAACATAACTTTCTTTTCACATTCTTTCCTCTTTTTTTTTTTTTTTTTGATGAAACTGATTTGTTGCTAGCGCTAGCTTTTGTGCACTTCTTTTGCGATTCCAGAATAGTGGCTCCTACCTGTAGGCGCCTTTCCTTTTGCATTCCTGTTTCAGTATAAATAGTAGACTTCCCTGACACGGAAAATACCGTTTCTTTAAGGTATAGTGTCTCTTTCGGTTTTCTTTTGATAATAGCATCACATGTAAAAACAATTAACACAAATTTGTAAGAAAGATAAAGGAAACGAAAATAACAAAACAGAGCAAAAGACTATCCCCCACCCTCGAAAAAATCCCCTGAGGTTTTTATTAAAAAGCTTGGATGGTCATAGGACCCTAACAATAATGGCACTTGGGAAGTGTTATAAAATAATGTAAAAATCGCGAGAATGAAACTAACATAACTGGAAATTCTTTAGAAATTTATTTAACGTTTCCAGTGAACATATTTACTTCTCACTTTTTTTAACATAGAAATTTTATTCGTATGCAAAATTTTGGTGAAACATGTCTTTGGAAGACGCCTTTTACGTGTAAAGTGAAGGAACAGGATAGGCTGTAGGTCTTTTGGTTTCCGTTCGTAAGAGTGGCTGTAAGCCCTATTCGTTGTGTGTGTTGCTAAATACGCTTTAATGTGTAAAGAGGGTATGCGAAGAGCCAGGAGACCTGGTTCTGAGACCTAAAGCACGAATGTCAGAACAATGGAAATTGCGTCATAAATCAGGACTGAGAAGGATATGGATGAGGGAGCACAATACGTCATTACCCAGCAGACATTCCGCTGTCCTACTACTGTACATCCACGTCACCCCCAGCATTTGCAAGTCTACTTTTCTGGTAGGCCCTGCGACTTGCTTCGTTTTGGATAAAAAGTATAGCGCGTTTTTCCTTTTTAAAGAAATAATGCATTTGCTTAAGGAATATGTTCCCTGAGCTTTGAGTTAACCCGTTGCTAAAGAAGGCATCAGTTCGGCGCAGATAACAGTTTAGCTGATACAGCATGTAGTTAAAATGACCAGCGCAGAAACGGTTGTGACCTTGGTTAGGAGGCAAGAGAAGGGTGGGGGGAAAATTAAACAGTTTCATGGCTGAAATTATTCACTTGCCCTCATTCGGCCCGTCCGCTATGAAATTTACCATCGGTCTTCCAAAGGTGGCATGTCCTTGCTACTCTACTTTGAAAATGTTTACTTGCCTGGTCAGAAAAGTTGTCAGAAAGCTGAACACCGGGCAAATAAATGTAGATGCTCCCGGGTGAATTCTTTAATAAAGGTTTCATCTTTTTCGGTTCGAAACAGTTTTCAATTTCCCTAATATGTGTCTGCACCGATGTTGTCGCGAACCTAACTTGTTTTGGCAGGCAGCTGGAACAGTTCTTTTCACACTTTTTTGACATAGTGGAGTCCGGAATAAGCAGAATTATTTTTTTCTAACCAAATGAAAACTTTGGGCATGAGATATGATTAAGTGGGTTTTGTGCACGTTGTTCCTTCACTGATTCTATTTTACTTTTTGAGATTTTGATGGCTGTATCCTCAAAAATAGATCTCGTGGATAATTTATTATTTTAAAAGAGTTTGAGATGCGAGTACGAAGTCAGCTGCAATAAAATGAAATCAAATAGTTTCCTGTTAACTAAGGAATTTACATTACTTTTGCTTTCCTTGTTCCTGTTTATATGTGGATACTGCTGAAGCAACTTTGAATATGCGAGAGGCTTGTTTTCCGGGGACCTCAAACGCTCCACAAATTTGAACTCATTCCTGCATTGAACAAGGAGGCATGCTGCAGAAATTTAGATGCAGAGATTTCTTCGGTAAACTTCGTTCCATTGATCATCGACCTCCGAGTGAAAAGGAGACCGGAAGATACCACTGTCTCTTTCACTACAGTGGTCTCCCTTTAAAGAAAAGCAGACGCGGTTTACTTTCGGCAACTCACAGGGCAAAATAACAGTAAGCATAATATTTTATAGTTTATTTAAGATATTGTGCAATTGTAGAAAACCGGAAACTGAAATAGATTGTCCCCAGCATGAAGTGACGACTAATGTCGATTCTAAATCTATCTCTAGATTCTAAATCATCCCACCAAACTCGAAAATAACACCACCAAAAGCGACAGTAAAATGAGTAAGGAAACTCAACCACTGTCGATAGTTCCAGATCATTCCAACATCTACAAAATGAAATGCCGGGCCGTACTTTAACAGGCCTTCTATTTAGTGTTTTTCATGCCAGTTTTTCAGTACTAACAGGAGCAAGGTTAATCGAAATTTCGACATGTTGAAACTTCATTGAACAACATATTCAATATTTTCCCTAAAAAAATTCGAATGATCCAATTGTGGTATGCATCACAGGGTGTCTTAAAATATTATTTTGTGGCTCTGTATCATTCTTTTCTTCTTATTTCAAGAAATAACTTCATACATCTTAAGATTTGGAAGCTATGTTTCAGTATAGTATGTAAACAAACTGTAACAAGAGGAAATGGCATAAAGCTTTATTTCATAAAAATAAAAAAGTATATTTAATTAAAAGCTTCAGAATACATATTACAGTCTTTGGTTCTAGATGTGCTGTATGACAGTTTTTGTTGTTGTTTGGTCGTGTGTTATAGCATGACGTGTCTTCAACTTAGTAAAACCATCGACCGAGTTTGCAAGGCGATGTCGGCTGATAACGGCCTACAATTTTACACTGTTGTCGACATCGCCTTGCATGCTGGTTAGGCGTCGGTACTCACGTCATCATACTCCTGCTCACGCAGATGATCAAAGTAACGTCTGTGAGACTCTCTGTCAAAGAAGTCCACCCAGCGAGGGGTCTCCTTCGCTTTAACAACGTCCATCTCTGGACCTCCTCCATCCACTGGTTTGTTTTCGGGGCTAGTCATCGCGTGCCCACAAAGACCAGATAAATCCAGCCTCAGACACACACTACAGACACTGGTACTGTATCCGATCCTTCAGCTTCATTTTTAGTTCAGAGTAATCTTTCCCTAGTCGACAGTAATTGCCTTCTCTGGTATCCCAGCAACGAGAAATTCTAACAGAGCGCTTGGACACTCGTCGCTAGCCGAGTTAGGAGTAGTTTTGGAAAAACAAACACTGTGACCTCATAAAGACTCGCAGCAGCCTCGCCCAGTGGCGGAAAACGCGTCTCAAGCAGCAAGTTTCAAGCACCTTCACTTTTCATCATGATAAGCGACCCGCCTTCCTTGTCCTGTGAAGTCTTGCTGTGACCTCCGTTACTGGCTGTCCCTCGTGTTAGCTCGTGATAAAGGGAGACAATGTCAGTGCTTCGTGCTTGCACTTACTAATACCCCTTGTCAAATCCCTCATTACGCTGGAAAATGATGAAGTAGCAGGGGAGTAACTCCTTGTCCGCAAGAGACAGACCCGTGTTTTTGTCTTGTAGGTACAGTGTGCTGTGAGTGGTGAGCTGTCCCGCGGACATGTTTTTTGGGCGATACTGCTGTATCTGTCTGACATGTAGACGTACATATATGTTCATGTCAGGGCTGTGTGAAGGGTTGTGTTGTGCAATGAGAGAAAAGCCGACAACAAGCGACATATGACCGCTATCCCCGAAGAGTGGCATTAATTTTAGGCAGCCATCTCATCCCCATGTGCGGATTAGAGGAGAGAAAAAACTGTCCAACCGCTCCGAATCATTCTGCAGGATGGCATGTGACAAGTAACGCTACTTATGAAGATCTTTTAAACAAATATGCTTGCTGCTTTGTCAGACATGGCGATCATGTTTAATGTCGTGATCCGGCAAAGCAGGACACACATACCCCATGTTAAGGACAGCCTCTAAAAAATCCCCCCCAGCTGGATGACTGTCAGGCGTTAGTCTCCCAACCCAATGACATGAATGCAAACACATCAATATAAGCTGATAACGCATGCTACTCGACTGTGTCAGAAAATATTTCACCGCACATTTTCAAGAAAAAAATGTTACAAATGTTGTTAACGCCTGATTATAAACTCTTTTCCTTCATCCATCCAAGGACAAAAACTTGATCGTCGGCGTTCCAAAAATGGGAGACGATGACGTAAGAAACAACAAACCTAACCTTATGTTTCTGCTCCTTACAGGAAATTTGCAGCCGACATTGAAAAGGTCGAGGTCGTTTGTTATCTTCGAAGGCTTGAGCCTGTTCGTGTGATTTGCCGGCTGGTACCTCAATATCAGTTTGTTGCGGACGCGTAAAGGTTTTGATTATTCCTTCCTGGTGTACTACCTCCAACAGCAAGGTGGAGAAATATAAAATTTCTTCAAATGTCTTCCAACTTCGTGAACTTTTTAAATTTATTTCGCTGTCCTTTTGACACTTCAAATGATACATCTACGACTGTCACAAATGAGTAAGTAGACTGCTTTATTCCAAAGCACTGAATGTTTTACGAGTAATACTGGTATCAGTAGTGATTTTAAGGGTTTGTTTACTGTAAATTGTGTGTAGATATCCCTTTAGAAAATTGTTCCTACACAGAATTACATCGCGGCCGATGTAGAGAATGCGATTAAGACTGCATGAATTCTGCTCCGAAGTTAAAAATTAAGGTTTTTTTCTCCCTTTGATCGTAATCGGAATGAGTAGCTGCAAAATCAAACCTGTCATATATTCATACCACAAGTTGTTTTAGTGAATGCACGAATCCTGCGAATCCTACATTTCTGTAAATGTTACTTTTTGTTAAAGGTTTGGAGCAGAACTTCAAATGAATAATTTTTATTGTGTATGTTAAACTGAGGAATTTGGGTGTTTCCTGTGTTATTTGATCCAGTTTAAGCTCTCATTCTCCACCTTGAGGCAACACCTCTTTGATTCTGATAGACCTCCTCGGTGGTCTAGAGGTTAAGGTGTTCGATTCCGAGGCGCGAGGAAGGTCTGTGTTGCGAAAGCAGTCCTACGTGTGGAAGCACATTGACTTGTCGTTTTCGACTGGACGTTAAGCAACAAAACCATACTTTTCAGCATTGGCACTGGCCATCTTACTGCAACTGTAACAATATGCGTGCCAGGCAGTAGGTAGCAGGTAGGTTAGTCAGGGGCATACAGTACAGTTTAGAAGAGGACATTCCATCCAAAGCAGATCTGAGCCTGAACTTAACACTTAGCAGGCCAGACATGATTGAGAGGTCAGACACACCATTTAAGTCGCGCAGCACTCAATAACTACATACAAAAGAGCTATAACTCTAAACCATGCATCGTCCACTATAGGGTCACCAAACATGCAGTTGCCCAACACAGCCACACGTGCAGATTGGAAAAGGTCAGCAGCAGACTTTTAATACTGTTATAGAAACTCTAGTGGAGTTAGCCAGAAAGGAAGGAAGGAGAAAGAAAGGGAGGAGGGAGGTTTCCTGTTGGTTTTCCGCCTGGTAGGCCTTGGACGGCCAGAGAGAGAAAAGGACTCAGACGGATGAAGTGTGATAGTCTGAGGGACATGGAGATTGAGTTTGTAAACCAGCCCGCCACTCTGATTCACACTCACCGATGAATAAATAAAACCTTAATGGACCAAAGAACATGAGTCCGTGGAGTGTTAAAGAAAACAGTGGTGCATGTCTGGGTGTGGTGCTGTGGGATTAAGACGGACGATGGTACATGTCTTTTCTTGGTGCACGTAAACCCGTCCGTGGGTTTTTTCAACACAGCGCTACACAAATATCATGTGGCTGTTCAATGCATAGGTTAACCGGTAATGTCTCGCCATATTGCGAAATCGCCACGAGGTGAAAAGAATGTCCCTCTAAAATAACCTGTCTGCTAGCATTCCGGCGACCCACGACACGAAAAATCACGTCATTCATGTCGACGTATGACACAAGACTCTTCGACAACAACTCTGATTTTCAGGCTAAGGCACCATTTAAACTATACAGGAAACTAGGAACCCCCGATGCGTGCATGCGTGGAGTGTGCGTGCTGGTCTCTTGCACCATTTCGCCAAGCAATATCTTCCGTGTCTTGTCGCTGCAGAAGACGTAATAAGTAAATAAATTACCATGTAAGAACAACATAATTATTGACTCACTTATTCATTTTTCTGTTTGTACTAATATCGCCACAATATAACAATTCTGGGTAGTTAATGTTTCATAGTATCAGTTAACATATATTTATAAATATTTTGATATTTATAACATTTATATATTCTATGAAGACCTGGAAAATTTGGAGGCAACAGTCCATCAATCGTTTACGTCATCTTAATTCAGTAAACTCTGTGTACAGATGCAAAGACAGTCTAGACAGTTACTTTTACCTCTACACTTTGATACCTGCCGTAAGTACTTGTTTTGTGTAAAATGGGATCGTTGAAACTGGAATAGAAAGATGTTTGTGCAGTACAGTTTTCGGGTTCTTAAAACAATATAATGCGGAATGCTATCGATGGACAGTCTATTTGAAACAGAGAGTCCTTATAATACTTTAAAATTTTGTAGAAAATGAAACCCACATATTTCCATTCATTCTGGGATTAACACTTTTTCCATCTGCCTGTCCTGTGATGACATTCAACCCCCGCCCCCCACCTTCCATGCTATGCATGTGGTGTGGTCACAGCTCTCCTATCTGCCTGTCGTGCTATCATAGTTCATAACTTTTCAGATTTTGCTTGTGACTGTAAAAACCATAGCAGTAGCAGTAGTACGTGAAAGAAATCTACTTTTGTTACCACCATATTATAAATTATAAAAGTTGTCTGGAATATCTTCTCCAATGATATGATTGTATATTATTAAAGTTTTTATACTAATATCGCGTTCTTATAACTAGCCAGAAAATTTATCATATCTGCTGGCGTCTTAAACTACTTTTTACTATCTTCAGCCTGAAGCTAGAGAACATCATTATCGCGAGATTATTAATGTGACGATAACCTGTGCTAATAGCAAGGGGTGGAGGATTTTTTTTCTTTAAATACAAGCTTAGCATTCACCCAGGCGCTATGTCTAGACTACAGCATGCTCACAACAGATTTGCCTTTGTGCAGACAGTCATTACACTTCTGTTTGCACTGACGAAAAAAAGAAGAACTGTTTTACCGTCAGTTCTTTGGGGCCGACCTGGTGTAGTGTAGTAAGTAAACGCACATTCACAGACACACCCAACTCGCATGCAATGGCACGCATATCCAACATGCATATATACATCACATACATACATATATACATACACAGACAGAGTATTTCAACTTTAGTTAAACTCTAGTTAAACACATTACAACTGCAGTTAAACACATTACAATTCTAGTTACAAACATATAATACTCAGATCCCATAATATGTTAACGTGACGGAGGTGTGACAGAATACCTAGATGCCATGTTACTGCGAGAAGTGTGACAACGCTGGTTTATTTGGGAAATTTTGTCTCATGTCTTCATCAAAGCTATGTTTTTGAGGCTTGCATGTGTATAACTGTATATAATACTGGCAGGTATATTTTGTTCGCAGTGCCATGGATTCCATGACGCGTCGCTCCAAAATTTCCTACGCATGCGCATTTGGAGCTGCGGCGCACGTGGTTCAGGGGGCTGTCATTAGTCAGTACCATGTCATTCCATACGAGGGACACAGGGCTGTTAAATGTGAGTCGTAAAGAATCGTTTGACTTTTGGTTGCACGTGAACTCTTTAAATAAACTTCTTTGACAATTGCCAGAACGTGTGAATGACGGACAGGTATTCTTTTGAGTACGCAGTGCTGTGACCCTCACAACATGCAAATACTTAACAGTCCGCTCCGTCAAACCACTGTAACTTGTAAATCAAATGATTCTCTGCTGTACACCTTAACAGATTTTGGCGAAGGCACAATTAATATGGGTGAAGGTGAATAGAACGCTACTCGCTGAAACTGTGTGCCAAAAATGATATTTCGCTGCCAAAGATACTTGATAAAGAGAGATTAAATCTTATGTGCATGAGCTGAGATTTGAAAGATGCGCATATTAAGCCGTCTTTGCAAAATTCTTTTTAAGCATGTGCATATGGTAAGCTGGGATTTTTGTGAAGGACACCCTTTTCTATCGTGCAGGCTACAGAAGTGAATGGTCAGGCTATAGAAATGATCGTTTTCTTTGTAATAAGTTTATGGTTTTAAATTATAATTTAGTGCGAGTAGCTTTTAATGTATTGAGAACAGGATGGCCGATTAGCGCTTAATGGCAGACAATAAAGGTGGAAATTACAATTTTGATATCCTTAAAATACCCAGAATTAAGACAAACTCCATATTGTCTGAAGTGCTGGTATTGCTTCTTAACGTCTGGTAGGTTAACCACAATAATGATTATAAACTTTGCCTACATTTCACTAATTTCCACATGAAATACGAATTATATTAAATTACACAAAATTTGCAAAATAGGACATCGGAGATGTATTCAGCACTGTTAATACGATCATGGAATTCACGAGGGCTTATATAATCTAGGTTCTTTACCTGTACAGCGCTCCTCAGCATCGTTTCCATGCTTCTGTATGGGATGACATACCTGCCCGTGTTTCTCAGTCTGACAATGGGGTCTCTCTTCGGTTTCGGCCTGGGAACCTTGTACGTGTGGATGCTGACAATCAAAGAACTGCACGAACTGACGCTGTGCGATATTGATGCTGTACGTATGCCTCGCCATCACTTCCTTTCCTCTAAAAGACTTTTTGGGGCAAAGATGTTGTCCAAATAGCAATGCACATCGCACATTGAGGCGAAAGCCCACACTTACGTTTGCAAATACAAACAATCGAACATTGCCATTGTAACCTGGGCAGAGAACAGGTCTAAATCTGGGGCGTCAATAGTATTACGCAGATATTAATATATTTTATTCCTTCCTCCTCTCATATTGATTATAGCCGTGGTTCTATCCTTGAAAACGTAAGCCTGTTTGTGGTTTAAGTGTGACGTCACAGTTCGACATTTTTCTCCAGCCTGTGAGAATCAGTGTTTGAAGCCTTGAATCTGAGAATACTCGGTCGCAGTTAACGTATGAGTAATTAAGAAACATCCTTAAGAAATGTCACTGCTAAAGCATTAACGTGTAAATAAAGATCCTTGCTGCCGAGACCTGACGATCCCCTTCATGGAAGATATTGTTCCTTTGCAGGAGGGGCGAGTGCTTCTCGTTTTCCGGAACCTGCCACACCTTCTGTGCTTGCTGTATTTGAGTTTTTCCATACCCCTTCGTTTTGTACACTTCGTCTACAATCGTCGCGCTTGTTTTGACTGGACTGACAAATCTGATGGGAGATTGGACACGCTGGAGGGGATACGGCAATCATATGACGGAAATTACGTCAGAGGCATCTTTTCTAAACCAGAGCAAAAAACAGTCAGGTATAAATGTACATTGTACAACATCTGTGTGACCTGTACATGCCCTCTGCATGATTAACTCTATTCTTAATGGCATCTCCTGTTATACTTTAGAATACAGTCTTACAGGCTTAAAACCACCGATTTCTGTCCTCTCGCAAAGAATGACGTTTTCACAATAATTTTGTACGCAAATATTATCTGCTAACAAGGTATTATAATTGTCCCTGTCATTACGTTTAATCATCGTCTTCTCTAAAACTCCATTTTTCATTATACTTCTCATTATAAATCAGTTACACTGAGGTGAAACGTAAACATCAAAATAAGTGTGTTCTGGTCATTTTGTTAGTACTATAGACAGCCAAATGGAAATGAAAGAGTTGTAATTTGGATCAAATACAATTCTGTGGCAAGGATTGACAGGTAACAACTAGTTCTTTACCCTCCAACTGAACCAGTCTACAAAAGATCTGTTGAATTTAGTATCAAACGAAAATAGAGTTGGTAGAATCAGGACTTGTAAGCTGCTAATAGCTGCGACTGTTTTAACAGAAGATACAGTCGTTAAAACACAATGAGTGCCGGCCATTTCGTAAGCCTGTGCGCTGTTGGGAGGCCTGTAAATCCGACACGTAAAAGCTCTAATTCACTGGAGCCAATCAAATGGGGCTGAGGGGAGGAGGGGGTTTAGGGGGAGGGTAAGAGGTGGGGGCTAGGTGTAGGGGTTAGGGTGGAGTTTAGGGGAGGGGTGGGGGGATTATAGGCAGTAAAGATCTTCCAGGAAACTTCAACGTTTTCAGTGGTGACCCTAAACGATTAGCATATTTTACGTAAGATTGCATTTTGATTGGCTCCAGTTTTTCTGCGCTTTTTCAAGCTCAGCGGGCGGTCGATGGCATAGAGGAATGACATGCTGCTACCGATACAGCGGGTGTTCGGTTTACATTCCGTGTCCGGGAAACCCACTTTTCGCGCATATGACACTTGCGTGTGGGGCCAGCCCTTAATAGGGGGTTTCTCTGGGCACTCCAGCTTCTTCCTTTCTCTTCCCGCAACCCCCTTCCCGGCCCACTTCCTCCCCGTGTTACGATATAGCCCTCGTCGATGAATCAGAATATTTATTTAAACTATAAACAATTAGTCATCGTGCCTGCCAGTGTGATGTGCCGCGCTCCATCACAAGCCGGACATTTTCAGGGTTCCAGAAGACAGAAAGGAAATGATAAAGCTAGCTCTCCTTCGGCTGATTCGTCGCTACGTTTACCGAAGAAAGAGAGGTAAGCATTATCACTGACGAATTTCTAAAGTAACTGAATGGAGAACAGTGACCGACTATTAGATGCTTAATGTGTAGTACATTTATTGATACTGTTAAAAATTATTCTCGAGACAGTTTGTTTAAAAGATTCTATCCCACTTTTCTTATATTTGCTATAATTCTTGACTTCAAATACAGCTAAGGCCCTTTTCAAGTAAACGATAAGATGTAATCAATTTGTATAGTACATATGGGTACTTTATCCTCTGTCTATACGCACAGGATAATAACCAATGAATTCAAATGTCAGAATTGTCACTGCATGTAGTGTTCTCAAAACCTCACGTACTGCTGGTAACAGCCGTAGTGATTTATATGGTGAGTATTAGCAACGTCATGCAATCCATTAAATTAAACGTAAGAAACTAATCATACATTTGTCGTAATCTTACTCATTTTCTATCTGGTCCTCACTCGACATATCTTCTTTACCCATGTAATGGGTGGGTGGGAGGGTTGGATAGTTGCTTGCTAGACGTCCCGCCGCAAAATAATTGCATATGGGGAAGTTGTGAGCTGCTCAGACAACGTGCTGCCAGGCTGGGACTGCTGTCGCAACACGGGCTTCAGTCCCACCAATCACATTATGCTGACACCTGGCCAACCCTGTTCCCTCTAGTGCCAGGCGTCTGGCAGGGCAGCTACTAGATTGTCAATTTTTAAGTCTTGGGTGTGATTCGGCAGGGGCGCGAACCACCGACCTCCCGACTCTAGACCACCGAGGCCGCCTCCCCGTAATGGGGACCGTTAGAGACCCCAGTAACTGCTGACAAGTGTTAGCATAAGTGAAATCGTACAAGACAGCTAAAGCTTAATTCTAATTTCTTATTTCTAGCTCGCTTTCTTCATGATACATGCTCACTATCACACACACACACACCAAACCACAAGAGTGAAACAAAAAACGCAACAAAATCCAGTTAGCACAGGTGTTCTTGCACTTAAGTATACAAGCATGCAGCCGCACCTTCAGACCTCCAGAGAGCCACACGAACCCTGTCACTGTGCTCAGACTACAACATTCACCATGCGGCAACGAGATTTTTGTAATAATAATCAAGTTTCAAGTTTCAAGTTTCAAGTTTCAAGTTTCAAGTTTCTTTATTCTTTAACCCTCAGGGGGTATTCAGAAAAAATGAAAAAAAAAATTGTCAAAAAAAAACAATAACTTATAATAATAAAGGATACTTTTGGTTTGAGAATTGCCTCACGTGTCAGTATCTAGGTTTTAAAATATTTTATTAAAATTTAGATGATGTGTTCACAATTCGATCTTAAACTGTTTCGATATATTACGACACATTTTCAGGAGAGATAACATATATACAGTGTATTATGCATTCTAAACGAAATCGGATATAGGTTCCATTATTAGTTTTCGTGTGATTACCTAGGTGTGCATTGAAAGCCATTTTGTTTTACTGCCTAAAAACTGTTCGGCTCATTGCTAATAAACAAACTTAAACTGAATACATGTTGCACGCTGTTTCGGAGGCTTTATTTCTGGCCAAGCATATTACTATCTGAAGACAGCGTGGTTTAATTCATGTGGGAAAAGGGTTCCATAATATTAAAAATAAAAATACTGTTTTTGCTATAGGTGCCTATAAATTTTATTCCGTTCGGTCTCAAAAAATAGGTAGAAGAAACCGAAGGTGTCTGGTAGACTTTTTGTATATTCCTTCTATTGTTTCTGCCTGAAATGGTGATATAGACTAATCTGCATGGTATTTTTTTTACAGATGACATATCAAGTGTTGGCGATAGGGATGAAGTGGTATAGAAACGCGAAAAATTGCTACAAAGTTTTTGAAGCTTTAGTGCTGTTCGACATTCTCAAAGGTAAGAATATACTTCAGCCTTTTGACAACCTTCTCCCCTCCCCGGCCAATAAATAAATATTATTTAGGAATGAGTGATGATATTATTACCGTAAAATGAGAAGGATATGTGCATTCCAACATACATGCTAGTAAACGCAATCTAAAGTGTATTTAACTGTTCCACAAATCGATTACCATATCTGAGCACCAATTGCGGGTCCACAAGAGTACAAAATTAAGTGACACCTAGACAGTGAAGATGTGATCACATTTAGCATTTCTTTAGCTCTTGTAGATGCAGCATGCAGCCTAGGTGACAGGAACGGAATCATTAAGTGTTAAAAATTTTTTATTACAAAACAGATATATACTATAAACTATTCGTGTTTAGAGTGTAGGCATACACTGCCTATTCATATACTTAACATCCTTTCTTCTTCTCTTTATAAATATGTTATACGTAGCTGGAAGCTGTTTCACAAAACTTACAGATCTTAGACGAATTCCTGTAAAATAGAAGCCCGACATAATTATTTATTGTATACGCACTCAACCATTCACTCACTCATCTATTTCTCTCTCTCTCTCTCTCTCTCACGCTCACGCGCGTCATTTGCGCACACATACCTACTTATTTGCATTAACATTTGCCACCACCTATCCCTTGACGAGCTTCGACATTTTGCAATTGCTCCGAGACCCTCTGAGCTCCGTGTAGCGTACAGTAGGCTAAGCCGCTGACAGCAGTTTCATAGGAAATTGGGGAGCTGCAAGGTTCGACATACCAGATAGAAATGCTGCTCGCAAATGTTTGGTGCCGACGTTTTTAAGACCGCCACCTCTTCCTGTAAGCAGCTTTGCTGAAGCGGTGTTACAATACACGGGACTGAAAGGGAGCTTGCAAGATAGCTTGACGCCTACTTTCTTGCACGTTTTATCTTCTTGAAACCACCTGTCGGAGAACACTTCAAAAGTTAATGAATGATGATTTTCTTCGCAGATAGCCTCATACTGTCGACAGTGCTAGCCCTCATGCTGTTCATTTTTTCTGCTCTCGGCGTTATGACCAGTTACAGGTAGTAGCGATATTACGTTGAGGGGCGGGGAAGGGGCGGGGCGGGGCGGGGGAGGGGTGGGGGGGGG
>SMGT01015882.1:74510-100126 GCA_004794575.1 Lanistes nyassanus | reverse complement strand
GGGGTTAGTAGGGGTGATATGCAGTATTATAGTCAAGAATGGGAACAGCAATAGATGTCGAGATACATAATCGTTCGTGAAAGTGATTGTACGTGTAATTAAAACTGTAGTGTACGTAGAAATAGGTACAAATATATGCTTTTGTGAGTAAAGACGTGTACATATATTCCACCCAGAACTTATTTTGTTGTTCCCAAAGAAATGTTTCATATTTTAGAAAGCATATGATTGAGCTCTACAAGGGAACCGCTGACAGCAGCATGCCGCGTGCGGGAAAAAGAAGTCCTGTGATTCATTGTGTAAGTACTCTTGCACTGTGGATATTGCGACTTTGTCTAAGGGTAGTAGGACACGCGCCTCTCAACCCTTCGGTGACACTGAAGTCATCTACGTGACTGTTGTAGGCATATGGAAATCTTCAAAAAATTAAGAAACATGTATCTGCGATTTTCTGATGTGGGTGGATTCACTCATAAGTCCTGCCAGAACTAACAATTAGGAAGAACATTTTCTTCAACCGAATCTTTCGGTAGTCTTAAGATTAGCAAAGGGATTAAGAGAAAAAAATTTCAATTCAAACCCTCCTGAAGTCTGAAAAAAGGGTTAATAGGAAGATGACCAGTAAACTGGTTAACTCTGACAACACTTCACTCGTGTCTCCAACTCCAAACCGCATGCATCCACAATTCTTAGGCTTCCACCCCATTAAGGACGTTTGACTGCGATGCTGTCAGTTGTGCTGAATAAATTATATGAAGTTTGACTGTTTAATTTCCTTTATCCTCAATGCTGTTTGCAGAATTCCCCTGCAGATTGCATCACAATCAGTGAAGACTAATCACACATGTATATTTTTACAACGGTTGCAGATGAGCTATATCAAGTACAGCGGTTATCAAGCTGCTTATATGATAACGGGTAACGCAATTCAACATTTCTCTTTCCAGCATTGCCAAATTTTCGGAAGCATAAATCGTCATTCATGTAGTAATTCGTTAACAATCCATTAACGTAAGTGCCCTAGCCTTTTGCTTCAACGTTGCTCTGTGATCAACGTGCAGACATTTTATCCGCACGTGTACACTGACATAGGCGCAAACGCAACGTAGTTACTTCATCAAAATCCTTGGGCAATCTGTGGGACTACTTTAAACGCGTCTTGACCCAACTGTGCTCAGCCTCGAGCTGCCAGTGTTACTTCCTGTTCTGCGTTTCAGCCTTTGTGATCCAACTGCTTGCTTTCCTGATGGTTTTCATTGTACTTGGAGTTCTAATAAGGTTCATACACTACGATGTCGTCGCAGAGATTGTGAACTTCAGCTGGTATGAGGATTTTTTTCCCTTGAGGCTGGGATGGGGAAAGATGGAGATTGTCTTGGGTTTTGTTTTCATGAAACGGTCGAATCTTGATTATTTCTCTCCACACCCATTACATTTTAATGTGTTTCCTTCCCACAGTCTTTACATGCACTTCACGAAGCGGCACGCATGCAACATGCACTCGACAAACGCATATACCCGCAACGAATAAATGTGTATTTAGAAATATCGCATTCTCAGTGTCTTGTTCTTGTTCATTTTGCAAACGAGTACATTTTTTCATCCATTTCTTTTCAACAGTAAACATATTCAATCAGTGTCCAATCGGTAAGATTTGTTCTGTCCTTCTTATATCGGCATTTTCAGGCCCTACCTCCTGACATTTGGCGTTGTAAATGCAGCAATATGGCTGATGTCGAAATTCTTCTTCCTGGAAGGTGATGGTTCTTCCCTTGCTCTCAAGAACAGGTACGAGGGAGGGCTTGTGAGCGACTGCCACACCGTTTGTCGTGCGTTTGTAGGTAAAAAACGGGGTATGAAGAACAGAGAAACAGAGAACCCGACAACTGTTTACTTATCTAGGGGATAAAAACAAAGAATAAAGCGTCTTATTTTACAACTGAAAAATATGTTCACTAACTTGCAAGGAACAAGGACTTAAAAATATTGCAAGGAATATTTAGTGTGCGCAAATGGAATAAAAGCCTGTAGCATGATTTTAGCTGAAAAGGAGGTTAGAGAGATAGAAACGGGTTGAAGGGACGTCTCTGTAGCGGAAACATTGCAATAAAGCCTCGGTATTTTGAACAACTGACACTCGACGTTAATCTGTTGCAGAGACTGGTTCTTCAACTGTGTGTATTTTGCCACGTTTTACTTCGTGTTCCTTGGCTTCTTCTCTAGCATTTTACGAATGTTCATCTCTATGTTTCTTGGATTCGTGTATCTTGGTCGCCTCGACAAGACGATCATGGTGAAGAACTTCGAGTTTTTAGACCTAGGTGTGTACACGTAGATCTTTGTGTATGACAGCATGCACCCTTTTGGGCATAGTCGTATTTTGAGTATGTTAGATCTTTTAATATGTTTACATCCAGAACTGATGTTGTATGACCGGGTTAGTGCTTCCATCATATAAAATAATCTGATATAATGAACTCATACTTTCAATTCGCATCTAGCGGTTTTCGTAAGGCTGATCTTAATTTGAGGATCCTTCTAGAGATAAACTTTGACCTGGTGTAGCATTACGCGTTGTCGCGGCCCCACGAAGGGACATGTAGCATCGTCCGTCTTAATCCCACAGCACCACACCCAGACATGCACCACTGTTTTCTTTACCACTCCACGGACTCTTGTTCTTTGGTCCATCAAAGTTTTATTTATCGTCGAGTGTGAATCAGAGTGGGGGGCTGGTTTACAAACTCAGTGAATCTCCATGTCCCTCAGACTATCAAACTTCATCCGTCTGAGTCCTTTTCTTCCTCTGGCTGTCCAAGGCCTCCCAGGCGGAAAAACCAACAGGAAACCTAGCTCCCTCCTCCCTTTCTTTTTTCCCCTTCCTTTTTCTCTATGTAACCCTACTAGAGTTTATATAACAGTATTAAATGTCTACTGCTGACCTTTTCCAGTCTGCACGTGTGGCTGTGTTGGGCAACTGCATGTTTGGTGACCCTAGTGGTTTAGAGTTATGGCTCTTTTGTAGATAGTTATTGAGTGCTGCGCGACTTAAATGGTGTGTCTGACCTCTCAATCATGTCTGGCCTGTTAAGTGTTGAATTCAGGCTCAGATCTGCTTTGGATGGAATGTCCTGTTCTAAACTGTACTCACTAACCTACCTGCTACCTACTGCCTGGCACGCATATTGTCACACTGGGTTCAATAAGTGCTTAGACTTTTTTTTTTTTTTTTTACAAAGCATCGGGACGTGTTACTTACCTGTTCCAAACTGGAAGCAGACGGTAGGTAAGACAGATCACACCACGTGTTGTAGAAAGATCTACGTTCTCTGTGGATCTTCGCACTTGACTGGCTTCACAGCGACAGCTGTCCTCGTCCGAAAATCGATATTTGCAAAGTAACCAGGACAGTATGGAAATTTCTAGGTTTTCACGACTATTAAGGGTAGAATTTGTTTTTAGAACTTAAATTCAGCGACGTACTGGGCATCGTCACACATCCTAAATGGCAAGGTTGAGATTGGTGAAGTTTGTCCCTCGGAGGAACATCCAGTTAAGATCAACATTTACGTTTACTGTTCAGGTCGGGTTTTTTTTTTTTTGGGGGGGGGGGACTACGTAATGCCTAGTTGCAGAATTTGCAACATTTTCGGATGGACGGACGAATGAACAGAAAGACAGATCCGATCCGACCTATTGGTGGTGATGGTCATTTTAGTGATTTTGATTTTAGAAGGACGACTTGCACCATAACAGTAACGCGTGCTGTATACCAGTACAGAGAGTCTTAGGTTCGGAACTCGTCCCCGGGACTCTTTTCACCTGTTTGCACGACCGGCCGTCGAGGGTTTTTCTGGGGCGCTCCGGGTTCCTTCCCCCTGCCACCATGCACTCTGCACACCATTCAACACCTTCTCCCCTCCGTCCCCTGAATTAAAATTGATGAACAATAAACAACCAGCCAGCTTGTTATGTTATTGTTAGAGAGTTTGTCATGCTTGTCGCATGTCCCTACAACGCTGTGTTCACAGTCTGGCGGTTGTCTCACGCAGGGTTTAATACCTATGTGGGCTTCCTGAAGACAGACCACGCCCACACACACCCTGTGGTTGTCACCTTCACAAGACTGATGCTGCTGGCTTGTAGTAGGCGCCAGGCAGAGCTGACCAACTGCACGTCTAGCAGATATGTGACGATGGAAGATTTCTGTGGTAATTATACACAGATTTACAGCATTCGTATGTTTCTGATCGCATGATGGTATGTTGTAAAGTCCTGCCTTCTAAAATGTCGTATCATGCCCTCTACCCAGCATGAACAAACGCCAAATCACATTTGCATGGACAACACAACGGACTGTCCTGCAGAAAACATGTAACGAATGACTTTTTCATGCACACACACACACACTTAGCGAAAACGAAGTCTAAATAAGGTTGTGTATGAGGTTGTAAATGTGCGTGAGGGAGCTGTTTGTGAGCGCGAACGCACATCCACGCGCATGGAAATTATTCAAACGTGCATCTGCGCTCCGAACGTCTACAGTCACTTGTACGCCGTCGTTGGCCAGGTATGAACTTTATGTCTGGCGTTTGTCTGCAGCCAATGACGTATCGGGAGAAGCACAGGTGAGACAGCGCAACATCGCTCGTCATCGATGGCACCTGGTGTACACCCTTCATCACAACCCCTTCCTCCGCAACTTTCGAAAAGGTTACGCGGACACGAGGTCACAGTCTCTGATGTAATGGCGTCATGGATCTGAAGTGAAAGCCAACAGTGTTCAGTTCACATTCTATACAAGGGGATTCGATTTAGCAACTGTTTGCCTCCCAGTGAATTTAGTTTCCAAGTGGATTTTGTTTCACGTTTTAGTACTCCTTTCTTTCCTTTTATTTGCTTTCTGTTAATGTCTGTCTGTCAGCGCGCTCATTCTTCCTTCATACGGAATATTATTCCACTGCCCGAGATTATGCAAAACCTTTGGGTTGGCCCCACAGGCTGAAATCTTCGCAGGACTTGAACTGGCATTGATTTCGGCATGTTTTAAAACATACTGCTTGTAAACTACCATACTTGGCGTAATATACTAATATTTTGAAAATTCTGGGACTTTATTTTGAATTTTTATTGAAGAAATTTTAATTAGTACTTACCATTTCAGCGTTTGCCCGGTCGACAAATGTTACTTCTACGCGTCATTTACATTCACTTTTGTGGTCTCTGAACTGTATGTAGTTATTGTCACTTTTTGACCTTGAATAAAATCCAAGATTCGGTATTTTCTCTAAACTATATTTAAAGCATCTTTTCCACCAAACGAATAATATGTGGTGTCTTTGTTGTGATTGACAGAGGTTAATGCATTATGGTGTACTCGGCGCTTGAAAATAAAGGGATGCTAGGAATACAGGTTGGGCGGGGAACACACATTAACTTCCAATGATTATCTCCCTGTATTGCGGGCCGTATCAAAGACATAGAGATAGATCGCTGGTGCGAGATCTGCCGTCACTGGAAATATATTTCCATATTTCTTGAAAAAAGACATTCCATATACGGACAATATTTACCAATAAATTGTCTCATCATTAAACAGCATCTTCTGAGTTCATTTCCGGATGCATTGTAGATAGCTGTTACGGGGGGGGGGGGGGGGGAATGTGTAATGACGTAGGTATCTGCCCTTCAAATTGCTACTTTGTCGCGCCTTCAAAGAAATGTTTACAGAAGGCTGGAAAAGAGACTTCCTGGTGTAAACAATGTTATCTCTGAAAAATGACAGGGCTTCATTTAGGTCGCATCTTTCCCACTTTCCCATCTACAGTGGGACCAAACATTAGGGTGGATGACATGCATGAGATGACACGTTTTCGTTAAGCCCGTTCGCTGAACGGCAGTTCAAAAGTGCTGCGCGGTGACCTCAGAAGAGCTGCACAGCCATTTAGCTTAGAGGAAACGTTCGACGTAATTTCGGTCGGCGAAATAGAAAATTAATTTTGATTCCGAGTTACATCAACCTCAACTACTGTGTGTGTGAGGGGGTGTGTGTGTGTGTGTGAGGGGAAGAGTGTGTGTGTGTGTGTGTGAGGGGTGTGTGTGTGTGTGAGGGGGTGTGTGTGTGTGCGTGCGTGTCGGGGGGTGGGGGATGAAGTGAGTGATGGGAGAGGGGCAGCAAGGGGAACCAGAAATGGGATGAGAGCTACAGGACCCAACCTCAGCTAGAGTTGCATTGATTCCCCAGCCACCCCTCCCCCCATCTCCTTTTCTCATTCAGCCAACCTCCCCTCGAGCTCTATCTCAACTTACTAGAATGTAAATCAATATTAAGAGAGCATGTTCCTACATTACCGTATCAGCTGCCACAGGAAACGAGCGAGCCAGCGAGCAAAAGAGACAGGCAGGCAGGTAGGTACGTAGACAAAAGAAAGACAAACAGGTGGGCGGGCGGACGAGAGAATAGAGAAAGAAAGCACGGAAAGGAAAGGGAGAAAGATTTATTACACCCGAAGCAGTTCGTACAAATAATGAAAACTCAAGGTGACTTTTTTATAGGGCAAACAGAAACACTCCACAGTCACATTCGTTCAGATACCCCTTGGATTGGAGTTTCTACAAACAACAACAGTAAGGGGAAAGTCAGCACAACATCGTTGCGCAGCCGACAGCCTACGAAAATCTTTGCGATCGTGGAACGTGATGTCGCTGCGGCGACGCCAATCGATGTTTAATTACAATTTTAAGCGGTCACGATCCCCACGCCGTCAATGTCTCACCTTGAAATTTACACCTGCCGAAACCTACAAGGCGAAATCCAAGAACGTAACTGCCTGTTTTTCACCCAACAGACGGCAGCGGCATGTCGCTAGTCACTGGTCCCGCCTGTAAACATCAGCCACAGCCGAATATACATGCCACCTCGTCTTGCGAAAGTAGTGCGTCGATCGTCTGTTTTTTAAAGGCCCTTGGACACAGCTTCACCTGCACGCCCGAACACAGTGTAAAATGAGCAGCTTGTCACAATTTGTTCCCTCCTCTTGTGGGATGCAAGGTGAAGGTCGATCTGTTCGTTGCAATATCTGTCATAACAGCAAAATATGACACAGATGATGTTTGTTGGTGTAACTGGAATAAAGCAAGCTATATTTACAACGAAACGGTTGAAACTGTCAACAGAAGTATTGCCGCACTCTCCACAGAATCCGTTCTGAATGAGTCAGACGCTTCTCTTCAGCCGTACGGCTGAATCTGTTAAATTATTAATATATTGCCTTAACGGCTGAGGTTAACCACCTCATTTCTAACAATCTTTTTGACCCAGTTTAGTTTGCTTATCGATAAGCCCATTGCACTGAAGCACCCTTGGTGAATGCTGTCAATGACCTGTTGTCGCTTGACCTCTCAGCAGCTTTCGACACACCGTTGATCAGATTTGAACATTTGTTTAATTTATTACGCTATAAGCCCCGGGGGGGGGGGGGCTTTTACGCCCTTACTGATTGTAACCGAAAGAAAGAATGTAAAGGAAGGAAGGAATTGTGACGGAAGGATGTAAGAAAAGTAAGAAAGAAGGGAGGGAGAGTAGAAGAAACCAGGTGGGAAGAAAGAGAAAAACAATTCATAGACAGAATTCTCCCGAATTCTCTCTCGTCTGTTTTTTTCATTGTTTTTTTGTTTGTTCGTTGTTTGTTTCTGTGTTTTATGAGAAAGCTCGTGCACTTTTGACAGACAGCTGCCTGACGATCAAGGAGATAAGGACCTATAAGAATTTAGATGTGAGCGATTCTGGCACTGAAATCTCCACGCAAGAGCTTCAACTACGCATAAAGAAATCCGATACGCCGCTCCGTCATCCATGAACCCAACTTAAATACATGAAAGGCAAGAGTAAAAACGATATTTAAGTGCCAATAAAACCGCGAAGCGTGAGAGATTAGGTGTCTGATGTAAAACTGGAGCGGCAGTGCAGCTAGTTATATAAAACTGAGGAAATGTGCATACTTTCACACTATCTGCAGCGGAGTAGGGTACGTTCCACAGAGTAAGGTATTTACAAAACAATAAAATAGATAACCTGGTGGGTTATTTTGTGTAGTCTGAAAAAAAGGACTGTAATGTCTCCAGATATTATTCGTGTCCAAGTCCAATCGGCCAGCATTTATACGTGCATAACTTCACAAGAAGAGACGCATACATATCGCCAACTGAAATCGCAGCACCAGAGAAGTATAGAATGTAATTCGCCCTTGCGTGGACACAGTGAACTCACGACCAGCAAAGCGCAACCAAACACCAGAATCCAAACTGGAAATCCTAAGGAAAAAAAACCCGCCCCCAAAACAACTAAAACAATGTCCTTTGAAACCAGCTGATATTTAAAATACACCGTCAGCTAAATATTTATGTAACGTGAGGATGAAGAAAGGGTTTTTGTATTGTTATCACTGCCGTGTGAACGTGGGTGCACGAATGTGCGGGCGCACACGTGTTTTGTGCGTGCGTGCGTGCGTGCGTGCGTGCGTATGCTATGAAGGGCAGATAAAAGAAAGATAAGAAGGAAGGAAACGAGGACAGAATGAAGGAAAAGGAAAGAGAGAGATGGATGAGACAAAGAAAGCGAAGGTTGAATGGGTGTAATCTGGCACAAGTTTCGTGCATATTTTAAGTTTGTAACCGTTTGCACCAACTCTGTGGGCCTCGACAGCTCACTACACTGCTTGACAAGAGACGAACCCTTCTATTCGGCCGTTGATCGACGTGGTACGAGTTTTGTGTCGAGTGCCTCTCTGATGATGGTACTGCTGGGTTGTGTCTGGGTGAGCAAGCCACGTTAGGCGTCCACCTATGTTGTATTGCACTGTGAGCTTGACCTCGAGTCGTCATCAAAGGTAACTGCTGTCACAGGGTTCACAGTCTATGATCGATGCCCGGCCAAGACAACAATGTGCTGTCGACTTGCTGATGGATTAACGCTCAATGAGTTCACAGTAACTCGAAAAAAATCTTTAAAATTATTATCACCTCTATCGTCTTCTCGTCCACAACAATTATACATTTTGTTAAACCAAAATCAAATCGTTTGTTCCGACATAGATTCTGCTTCAGTCTTCGTGTGGAAAACCTGTCAGAAATTTAAAAAAAAATCGAAACTGAATGAAATCTTTCGCAGACAGTTGGATTTAAAAAGAAAACACTTCGTCAAACTTAGTGACACAGACACAAGACAGAAAGTGCATTAACTGGTTAATGCTGCATAACAAATGAAAGATTGATGTCTTCTCGTACTTGCTGAGAAAGTCGGATAAGTAATAATTATTCGGTAGGTGAATCCGCTGTAGACATGATTGCAGTTTAAATTTTTCTATTACGTGATTTAAAGTAATAACAGTTTTTCGCAGGTAAAACTGCGCAATGCTATCACTTTTACTTACAAGAATGGAGGGAGTATATAGGTAGGTAGATTATTTTAGCGGGGCATTGCTTCGAACAGGCAGAATAATTTCACACTGGGGAGGGGGAGGAATCTTTATAATCTATACACTGGAAGAAGCTGCAAACGGATAGCTGCACTAAGATATAGCCAGTGAGGAGAGGCTGTGTACCCCACGAGGCATGGCCGGTGTCTGGACAACGTTTGAACGATAGTCTAAAATAAAAATAAATTCATTCATCCATCCATCGATCCATCGATCTTATTCTTTCTTCCAGAGAGGGAGAGACGAGAGACTTCAGACCAGACTTTAAGTTTGATCCAGTTTAATTTTGTAACTAAAGAAAAGGAGGGGATTCCATCTAAAATATATCTTGTTTATTACAAAGTTGTTAATTAACTAAATTAAGCTTAATTAAAATTAAACCAAAATTACCTTATCATAGGCACACTATAAAAATTAGACGTACAATCGTGATTAGGCGCCCAAGATTTCGTGTAAGATAAGCACACATTTATACACTCAAACATACGCTTTCTCGTAGAGTTGCATACAGTCGGCTTCAGGTCTACAATAAAAAAGAGGGACAGCTGCAAAATATATGTCTTGGACCGAATTAGATGAGAATATTGACCATTGATGGGTTCAAATACCGTATAATTTCGATTATGACATCACATTCTTCCCGATTTCCTGTTAACCTACCTTCTAGATCCTTTGATTTTTTGATGAGAACCTGCCAATTTCGACTAGAAACCATGCAACCGAAACACCGCTCAAAATAAGTCAAGTGGGCGTGTTCCTGTGTCTAACGGATGGGTTTGGGTTTTCATCGAAACGTTACCTCATTCTTGACAAACCAACAGGTATAGGATTGCATTTCCTTTTAAATAATTTATTTGGAAAACAGAATGTAAACATTTTGAATAAGCTATCACTTTCACTCTGTCGTATGTATCCCTCTAAGTAAAAATTCTCATATGGCTTGTCGTCATATATTACGTCCCTAAATTTCTCAACAAACCTCGAGCAGTCTCGCGTGATGGGGCTGTTCACGGGTGAAGGTGTGTGGTGTTTACAATGTTATCGCACGCTTTGCATTACTAATGGATAGTTGTTTTCTTTTAAAAGGATTGATGACTGATCATCGTATCTAAAACAGTAACTCTGTGCGTAAGTACTATGTTCTTCAGTCATTTGTTTCAATTTGTAATACTTAATTTGAGGAAATTATGCATTCGACCATAGTAATATCTTCACTGACATGTTGCAGACGATTCTTTCCGGCGACAGGCAAATAATGAAGCAGGACAGTCCGTGTTTGCAGATATTCTCTCATTTTTCGGCCTGCGGTTGTTTTGTTGGGATTTTTTTGATGGGGGTGGGGGGCGGAGTGAAGGAAAGTAAATACATTGTAGAGTCCTGTGAAAATATTGTGCGCTTAACGTGAAAATTCTGTACATGTCCGTGAACGAAAAATTCATTTTTAAAATAAGCCTGCGCTGAAGACTCGAAACTTGGCAGGGGCAGAGGAGGGTACTTTTAATATGTTGACCATGTCCTGACGCACAAGAGACACAGCACACAAACTTAACAGAAGAGGAAAACCTAACACGTTTATGAGTGTAGCACACGTTTCTAGATGAGTTATTATCTTAAATGTTTCACCCAAAACATACTCCAGTTATATGAGTTAGTAGCGACTGTTATGTCATATTTATCGAAGAGAAAAATTAATCTGGCGTGGAACAGTAACTTAAACAGGCATATTCCATTATGAATATGTAGTCAGTCTTGGAGAGTTGTTAACTGTGCTTCAGAAAAAGAGATGTGACCAATACATCCACCCAGGTCCTAATAAAACAGCATACACTGTGTAGCATGTCTTTGGTACTGTAAAATATTATAACTTCTTTGAATGTATCTAAAACACATACAATTATTTTAAACAGTTTTTAATTTCGTTGCCCCCCCCAAACAAAAAAGTTTAAGAATAATTTTAATAACATTAAAAAAAGCTTTGTTTCTTGATTGTTCAAAGAAACTTTTTTAATTTATGTGGATGGCCTGTAGAAAGGTTTGCAATGTTCTTCGTATAGAAATATTATGTGGATTTTTGATAACTGCATATTAGTGAACAGGAGAGTAGGGCTAGACACAGGGACAAAGTTTTCCCAGGGCAACTAAATGAAATTTTTATTTTCCCTAACACGAGATTTTGGTTGCCCAAGGCAGTTGGACAAGCCTTGTAAACTATAAGGCAAGTAAGGTAAGTAGCCTTTGTAGAAAACAGATGAAGTTGATCTACTGAAAACAAAATGCTTAGGGGCTTGATTAGCTTGTAGCAAAATCTGCAAAGAAAAAACATTATAACAGAAAGACAAGATCTAGCTGTGTACAATGCACTTTTAATGCATTATTTAAGCATTCTTATAAATCTTTTGTATAAAAAATCAGCAGCTTATATTGGATTTAAAAATATTAGAAACTTACCATGTGCATTCATGAAATATAATAACCAGAAGCTAAGAAAACTGCAGGTGATCTTGAAATGCTGTGAAATGAAAGTAATTCAGGCATGGTGTTTTTCACAAGATTGCACGTCTGTCTGTTGTTCATTCACAGCAGGATCAGAGATAGCTTGGTTAAAGATGTTTTAGTTTGAAGATCTTACCTAAAAATTGATGTTCACTAAACTGATCTCTTCAGCCCATGATGGTGGGGTGTGTGTGCATGGAGGATGAGGAGAGGCATATATTATGCGTACACATGATACTAATTTTTTTTAGGTTACAATCTCATTTACAATCTATTCAGGTGTAGCTACATGCAGAAATACCCTCTATGCTCAGAGCCACACCTTGATACCTACACTTGTGGAATTTTCTAAATTTAAAAAAGTAATTCAGCAAATATGCATGTCATTCATTTAATTCTTCATTAACAAAGTTTGTTCTTTAACTTAAGTTTCTATTTGAAATTCAATCTATAAGTGCCATTTACAGCTACACTTATTTTTGCATACACAAATAATGTCAGTTAAAGGTTAATGACTGCTAAAGCTTCACTAATACGAAAACTGTGTGTATTGTTTTTCTTCCTTTTTTACTGCCCCCCCCCCCTTTAAAAAAAGCTTTTACTGTCATTTGAACAAAAGAATTTGTTAGTTTGTAGGACATTAAGTGTACAACATGGCTGGGTGACAGTAAACCAGTGATTTTTAAATCGTCAATAACTGCTTGTGGCAGTAACACATTGATGGCTGAATTCAAACAGGATGTGTCCGAGTTGTGTCAAACCCAGGGGCAGGATTGAAAATGTGTCTGTCACATGCATTGCCTTTACTGCACTTAATTCTGAAACCATCCTCTGCAGTTACAATATGTTTAAACTCCAGGTTCTTTTGTATTCAGTTTATCTGTCAGCTTCAGATGACTTATAAAACATTTCACTTGATTTACTCCCATTTACTGTAAAAATAGGGAGCAACATCCGACCTTTCAAATCTTTAAATTATGTACCCTGTTATGGTCCCATCCACCAGCCCTCCTCCCCCAAATTAAATTGTCATACATCTTTATTATAAAAAGGGGATGGGGTTTGGTGGGAATTGCAATTAATAAATAAAATAATGAATAATTAAATAAAGACCATAAGTAATAAAGATGATGGAAATGGATGAGTGAGATGGACCATGTTTGTCTGCATTATATTTATAATCTCATCATTTTATAGCCACAGACTGCTTAACATATTTAGAAAGAATAAGAACCATTTGTATTTAAAGTAAATAGTTTTAATAAGTTTAGTTTATCCATGTCATAAAAATGTCAGCATTTTTGCTTTGTCCGAAGGTTTTCTTCTTTTAACATAAACTTTTAATGTTAGCTTTTCTTTGCGATATGGTGTGTACACTTGTGTGCTCTGCTCATATATTTAAAAAAAACCAAACAAGCAGCCACTGTAAAGTTCCAGCCTTCAACTACTCCTACAAGCAATCTGATATGCTATGGTGTGCAGAGTATTTACACAAGAGATCGCTTTGCATATGTGTCACGTTTACAGCTTAAGAAACTTAGGAAGCCCACATTTTTATCATTTCTTGCTCTTCATGTGTATGATTAATGCTAGCCTTAAGCCTCATCGTGGGAATGATCACGCACAGGAAGATTTCGTTTAAAAAAGAACATATTAGGAGCACATGTTTGAGTAGAAAACTGAAAAGAACCCAGACTTCAATTGAATGTGTGCATCTCAAACAGAGAATGATGCTTAAAAAACACCCACTCACCCACTCACCCCCCACCTCCAACTACCTTCCTGGAGTGAAATGACAATGAGAAGATATAAATATATATATATCTGTAGTACAGTTCCAAGTTCAGGATAGAGAAAATGTCATATTTTGAGTTCAGAACAAAGTTTGTCAGAGTCCACTCTGCATAACTGTGCATGTGTTTGTATGTGTTACATATATAATATTGTAAATAATGTACATATGTGTGCTTTACATAAAATTCATGGCATGTGGCAAGCTGGAATACAAGGTTACTTTTTTTGAAAATTGAACCCATCATATGTGTATTTGTACACATTTTTGTAGTACTAATAGACCACATTTTTTCAGATTTTATGTTCAGTCTAAACTTTGTACAGTTAACAATTGTTGAGAACTGAGAACCACATAGTCATCTAACAAGAAAAACTATCCAGTTTCAGTAAAAGACTTCTGTGCAGTTGGATGGATCTGTATCTGGGTTTTTTGGCTATGAGAAAATTACTGGCTTCCCCATGAATATCTGGAGTGCTTTTACAAACTGCTTGTGGTGTTAGAAAAAAATTATGTCCATTTAAAATGTACAGAGACATTGAAACTGATTTTATTTTAATGGCATAGAAGGATCTATCTGTGCTGCTTTTTTTATATTGGATTATGCTGACATTAACTTAAGCTGAATGTGATATGCGAAGAGCTTGCTGACTGATTTAAAAGGGTCTTAGGAGAGTACTCACTGGGCTGGATTACGTTGTGGAAAAAGGTATTGCCAATTAGCTGTATTAAATTAAATTTGATCCTTGCCAAGCCCCTGTCTGATGCCACCTCATTGGCTTAGGTGTTTTGTGGCTTGGCACTTGGGAAACTGTGACCTGTGTTAGGAGCTCTCAGCAGGCTGCTGGAAGATGTCATGCACTCTCTGTGGTCCTAGCCTCCACTTTGCCTTTCAGGTCCACAGCTGGAGCTTGTGGCTTGACAGAGAAAGAGTGGCATAGTTTAGTAGTCTGGTATCAGGCTGGATTGTGTGATGCTGAAAATAGAATGACTGATGCAAGCTTTGAGCTGTCTCAGTTCCTTTTCCAGGACCCAAATCAAGGACAGCTGTAGCTTGTTTGTAAACAAGTACATGTAGTAACTAGCACAAAACGATTTATTGCTTGGAACCTCCTGTGGAGAGGGTTCTCCTCATCTCTCAGTCCCTTTATACCTGTATGCATATATATGTATTTAAGTGTTTTAAAGCCTGGAAAATGTGTATATAGTTTTGCTTGTATGCGTAGATCATATGCCTAAATTTATGCATGCATTTCTAAACATGAATAGCATGCCTACAAGAGATTGTGCAAGATACCTGTATATCTTTTAGAGTTTCTTGTCAACTCTTTGAAAGGGCCAAGATAAATATGGCCTTTGTTAGAGGTCCGGTAGGGCTGTAAGCTTTTCCAACCATTCATGTGCCATTCTAGCTTCTTGAGAAAGAAACTAAATTTACTTAAACAGCTACCAAGGGGTCACCTATCAATGTCATTCCAAGATGCAAATTTTAATGCTGTGCAGGTTTTTGTCATCCACATGGAATCATTTTCTGATTTTTTGTTTTTTGTACTTCAACATAAATCACCCAGTCCATTGATATTCAGAAGTGTGTAATAAGGACTGTTGAAAGGAGACAGTTGGCATTTCGTGAACTTTAATTTATACAGGATGGTATTGGTTTGACAGTGTCCCAACATTTTTCAGGAATCTCTGAGGAGCTTTTATTTTATTTTTTTTTGCAGATCTGGATGCCATGAAGTGGTGTGATCTTAAAGCTTTTGCCATGTCTAAGATGTGCTGACATAAGGACATTTTAACAATGGACTTGACTTGTGCAACGCTTTCCTGATGATCCAAATGCAAGCTGTGGAAATGGTACCATGCATCCAAGCAGTGTGCAGTCTGATGCCCAAGCCGGGCAAGGAAAACCCTGTGCTGAGAATGTCTCCACTACAGACAAGGAGTCTGTGACAGAGGAGGCTGAGAATTTCTCTTGCTCTGACCACCAGCTTTTGACAGATGAAGGTGATAATGTCTTTTGTAGTGAACAGCAGCCTTTGACAGATGACCATGATAATGTCTCTACTGCTGATCAGCAGCCTCTGATAGATGATGGTCATAATGTCTCTACTACTGACCAGAACCCTTTGATAGGTGACAGTGATAATGTCTTTAGTACTGACCAACAGCCTCTGACAGATGATGCTGATAATATATCTACTGCCGACCAGCAGTTTGAGGCAGATGATTCGGCGATGGGTGTTGGCATGGCTGAGAAGCTGTTACCAGGGAAAAATGTCAACCAAAAACCCAAAACTACTCCAGACTCCTCCCGTACCAGTGTTCTTCTGACCGATGGAAACATTCTCAGTGATGAAACAGATGTAGACGGCATCTCATTGTCCATGATGGAAGATTTCTCTAGCTCCGAAACACCATTCACCTCGTCATCAGAGAAATACTCAGAAAATACCACAAATTCTGAAGATGGAGTGGAGACAGAACTGTCATCCACAGCTCCCCTCAGAAATGCTGAGGAGGGTTTGGGCTCATCGACTCAGGAAGTTGCCAGCACAGCGGATGTTCCTTCCAGAACTGTAGAAAGAGTAACTCAGAATGTTGTTCTGGGAACCTTATCTGAAAACCACAAACATGCTGATATTGCTGCAGGTGGGGACAGCCAGCAAGCATTAGCGCCAGTCCCCTTCTCAATGTTTGTAGACTTTCGACGTCTTTGTGCAGAATGCAAAGGAAGTATTTCCTGGCAAGATGGACCTAGTGGGGACAGTAACCAACTGGAGGAGCTGCAATCTCTTCTGCCGGAGGCACAGAGGAAACATTTGAAAAAGCGTCTTCGAAGAGCTTGTTGGCCAGTAAATGGGCATCTTCGACAGACCACTTGGAGAGTACTCTGTGAAACTTTCCATCGGCTAGAGGGAGCCAGCGTTTATCTCGAGATGGAAAAGGATATGTTTGCAGGTTTGTACAGCTTATATTTAATTCCCAGTGTTCCTGTCATTCTTTTCGTTTGTTTAATTCTTTTGTAGGCACGTTGCAGTCTTATCACTATACCAGCACGAAAAAACCCAGCTAGGTTTAAAAAAATTTCTTAGTTAACAAAAATGGAACTGAGCCAAGCTGAACTAAACGATAGACGACACAACAGTTTCAGGGCACTAACCCTTCTTCATGACAACTCAAACATGTTAATGTGAGCCTGCCCTGCCCCAGCACTGTCTCACCACACCAGACTTTTCACTTCACCCTGCTGAGTGCCTGTTTTTTTTTTCTTTGCCTTCGTCTGTTTCCACCTTTATCTGTCTTTATCTGTTTGTTTTGTCCTGATGAAGGGGTAATGCCCTGAAAGTGTCAATTGTGTCATCTATCATTTAGTTCAGCTTGGCTCAGTTCCATTTTTGTTAACTTAGATTTATCTCCAAGTGGCAGTCACTTCTGCCTTTTTAAAATTTTTCTTCTCTTTTTCCATTGCCACGTGTTGTCCAACACAGCGAAGTTCAAATTCATGTGATTTTCTGGTTGTTAATTTTTTTGTTTTGATTTTTTTTTACAATATCAGAAGATGAAGATATTTTGCTACCCGACTGGCTTCAGCAAACCCACATCTCTCAGGCTAACGAACAGCCCAGACAGTATTTGACTGCCGAAGGGTTGAGGACTGTGCAGAAGATTCTGGCTGTCATATTTCAGTTGTCCCCGGACATCACATACAGTCCTGCCTTGCTACCACTCGTTACTCTCTTCTTGCACTACATGGACAGCCCCACATGTTTCAGCTGCGTCTCAACTCTTCTGGCGAGCAAGCGGCCATTATATCTGACTCAAACAAAGGTTGCCTTCGAAGCATCAAAGTTTGTGCTACGGGATTTAACAAAGAAGTATGCGGTAAGTCCATAGCTGATTGGGAGGGTCAGTTCTTTGTGACATTACACCCCTACCTGTCCCTAAGTTCGAAGAATCATTTTTGGAACATACCTAAACTACTGAAAATAGCTAGAAGTTCTAACTTGGGGTTGGTACCATCAGAACACAACTATTTAGGCTATTGTCTTTACCGATGTGTCTATAGCTTACTCTTACAGTATTAGTAACAGGTCTCTGAGTCCTAACAATCTGACTAATATTCAGTTTATGTAACACAAATGCATCCACTTGTTTATCTGATTACAATAACAACAATGCTTACATGTCAAGCATTATGGTTTTGTCAAACTGACACACTTCTTCACAATGAATTGGGTGCTATGGTGTAGCACTGATTTGCTGGGCATATATGTCAAGTGCTATGCTTTAACCATACCTGTTATACTTTATTATTTCCCACAGGAAATGACAAATACATTCTTCAAGTTGTAGATTGGAAACTTTGTGTTGTGCTTATCAGTTGATTGAGTGTGCATTAAATTTGATTGGAAAATTCAGTTATTAAAGTTTGGATACTGAAAATTTTGGAAGTTCCTAATGTCTGGTGATGAAAAATATTGTAATTCTTGCAGCTAGGATTTAATGTTGTGTGTTATGGTCTTAGAGTTAACTTACTATGGTAAGGGCCTAAAAGATAGTTGACATATGATAGTGTATGGTGAACCATACCTGCATTCCTATTTATCATGTTACCTGGTGTATAAAATAAGTTTCTATTGCGATCTTGTGTAACTGAAGAAAGACATTTTCCCCCCACAGAAATCAGCTTATGTGAAACTTGTACGAACATGCAAGAATGTTGATGCCATCTTTGACAACTGGCTGTGGTGGATTTACAGAGATTTGCCTTTTCAGCACATGGTGAGAGAGGGTTTGCTGTAGTTATTTTTCTTGTGTTGCTTAGTTAACCCCTGCTTTTCCAGACCTTTTTGCCCAGACACTCCAGCGGGTTGTGTATGACTTATCATTCATGTTCACCAATCATAGACGCAGGAGATAAATGAGTATGTTAATGTTGTTTCTGTTTGTTAAACTTTATGGGCACATCTAAAAAAAAACCTGAACAAACCAACCAACCGCAAGATGCTACTGATAATAATTTTGGAAAAGTAGACTTTTAGCTCAGTCTTCATAGATTGAAAATGTAATGTTTCATGTGGCACTGTGACAAGAAGTCTTTGCATTTCATTCTCTCTGTGCTTAACGATTTAAGTGAAGTGCAACCCCACCCCCACCCCCATAGTTCTTTACTGGTGAAATCCAGAGACCATTGTGATCTATCGTTATGTCTGTTTTCACGTTTTCATGTTTAAATTATTTTAGGTGACGGCAACAGATAGCTACTTGTTGGAAGGGATAAAAGTTCTCTACAGACTAGTTTTAGCTATTCTCATTCTCTACACGAAACATTCAGGTAAATGTTTTCATTGTACTGGGTTCATTATTATATTATTACAACCTTATGCAAGTGGTGCACACACATGTTGTGTTTAATAAGCAAACCATGAACAAGTATTTCAAGTTCTGTTATCAAGTTGTCATCCATATTGTACAAGAGGCATCTGGTTATAGGTTATGTCACGAGATCAGCAAGAAATAATTCCAATGGCTTTTGCTTTTTGTTCAGCACGTCGTGAGTTAAGTGGGAACACAACAACTAGCATCAGCAGCTTCTGTCAGAGAATACCAGTTACCCCAGCTAGACTCCTTAAGGTTAGTTTTGCTTATGCACATACATATATTCGGTTAGTATGGTAAAATAAGATGTGCTTTTTATCATTTTAACTGAATGCTTGGGGAGTAATCACATTAGGATTATCTCTGTTGTCCTTACACGACCCTGCTGTAATTTCAAGTTATGAGCAGACACAAGCATTGTTGTTTATTGCTTAACGGCCTTTGGCAAACGAGGTTCATGTCAGGAAACGCGTACGCGTGAACATCGGCGCAAAAGTGACGTTCCACGCTGCGCACCGCGAGTTTCGTGCTGCACGAAGTTCACCTGCGGCGTCTGCAGCGCGACACGGCGAGAACAGTGCCGTCTTGTGTCTAAAAATAGTCGCGGTTGGGCGACAGGGTGCCGCGTGGTGTTGAGTCAACGCGGTTGACAGTGGAAATCGTGCTGAAACAATTGATGATATCATAGGCAGGTAGCCGGGCGTGTCGGAAACCAACGCAGACCGGATCGTGCACTCTGACCCTGTATCGGGTTGCGGCTGTGATCTTTGCTCAGTTCTACCCGTAAATGGAAACACGGACGTGATAAAGCGATTATTAACCTGGGCGTTACGCAGGCGTTGAGGCCACGTGGTTGGCTTACAGTTGCACGTGCAGGATCCATTGAGCGGTCCGCGACAAGTTGGATATGAAGGGGGACCGAGGGCTTACCTCTAAATGGGATTTTAAAACATGATTTTAATTATTTGGACACATCCGGGTATGCGCGAGAGGCGATGCACAACCGCCGTCATGTCGCTAATTTGACCGCGTACGGAGCCTGACGTACGCGACAGTCGATGATAGGTGTTAACGATGAGACCGATCGAGAGCAAAGGTCACCCTGCTAAGGGTAAGCTATCGTTGCCGTCAACAGCTGCAGGGAAGGGTGTCAGTAAAATTCACTAGCTCCCAGTGGTCGTGAGAAAATCGCTTGAACACTCATGATCGCGTGGCGGACGTGAGAATGGGCGGGGTGAGTAGAGAGGGCAATCAGTTTCAGAGCGGCAGCAAAATCTTATCAGCCCTGTCACTGCTCGTCCTCTGCATGCCCCCACCCCACCCTGTTTTTCTCTCGCACTCTCTCTCTCTCTCTCTCTCTCACACACACACACACAGGTGCTTTAATTGTCGCCGGTACGGATTGATCTGGTTTTTATTGCTTATCATCCCTTGGCAAACGAGGTGCTTAACAGGACGGTGTTGGAACAGGCTCGTAAGTTCGTATCCCGCGTCCAGCACACATACTTTCTCCACTGGGACCTGTTTACAAGGCCGGTCGAGTGGGGAGGGGGGTGTCAGAGTGCTCCGGATTCCGCCCATTTCCTACTTGTCTTCGTCAGCTGTTCCCCCCTACCCACGCCACGAGATTGCCTCGCTGAGGTGGCTGTCTGCCGGGTGGAGATGTGGGAACGCATGAGAGAAATGAGGGGGGGGGGGGAGATCAGGACCATTCTTCATAACGTCATGTATACAGAATTGTATGAAAACGTTTTTTGACCGGCACAACATCTTTTGACTTGGGGGGGGGGTGGACTTAGATATCCCTGACCCTGATGTGTCGCTTCTGTCTGTCACACCTGTTCCCGATCGCTCGATCTGTTTTCGTACGTTAGGGAAAAAAACCCTAATCTTACAGACGGGCTTGACGAGACCAGTCGAGTCAGATCGCTGATAACGGAGGTTGCAGACAAGACGCTGTTTACAACAAATCGCGTCCAAGAACTGTGTAGGCTGAAGAATCAGAATAAGTCACGTCCAAATTCCTGTCCTCTAAGCAAAGACGTCAGAACATCTGAAGAATGACGTACGCGCCTAGCTGCACGCGCTGTTTGGGCTGCAGACAACTTACGTCACTAATTAGCGTACGTCATCATGTCAGTGGGGGGGGGGAATAACCACGGATAGTATGAAATTCCTGACTGGACGACCCAGACAGCGGCAGCCAATAAGAATTAGGTGTCACGCAGACGGCAGTCTCTGTCTGCAGCCAGTGTTTGTAGTCACGATGATTGTGACTTTGTCAGCGCCTGTAAAGATGAAGACGCTATTCTGAGGAACCCGAACGGTAGCCTGTACTAAATGGACGTGTGCATTTAGTTTTGACAATGGGCATTCTCAGTCCTAAAGCAGCCTATAAAGGTAATTGTCAGCATGGTAAAAATATTTTTCATTAAGCTTAGAGCTACACATTATTGATTATAATAATTGTGACCTACTTTTTAACTAGAAAACCATTTATTCTTTCAGAAGCTCATTAATCAAAGTAATCATTGCTCTGGCATTGCCCAATCTGTCCAGGTCGCATTTGGAATTCGTGGTCTGTCCCGGAACCGCATACAGAAGCTACAGGTGACTCATGAGAGCGAAGTGACCAACAGAGAAAGTCCACCACGTCCAAATGTGCCTCATGTCGCTTCCTCAGTGTCTTTCTCAGGTGACCCCCAAGCTCACCATAAAGTCCACACGAAGGCCTTGGGGTTTCGTAACACAGGCTCCTACATTCTCACTGCGGATATGGTGAGCATTGTGTTTAATAATTATTGTGCTTTTCTGCCCCACCCAACCGTGGTGGACATTTTTTAAGGTTGCTTAGAAATTGAAACAGTTATTTACGTTTAGCCCCAAATAATCCTGGTTGATGGCAGTTATTATTAGTGTGCAGCACAATGATTTCCAGAGGGGTGGAGGGGAGACCCCCAAATATATATAAGTAAAATCCAAATTTACTTTTAAGCAGAAATATTTCAGAAGAAAACGAACTGTTTAATGTCAACAGTTACTGCTCTTTTTCACAATAAAGGCTTTTGGAGCACATTTATGTAAATGGGTGGTTATGTTTATTTAGCGAGATTGATAATGAAAGTTATCCCATCAAAATGATGAGCTTCTAATTTCTGATTAACTTAATTCACTAGAAATAAATATGGAAATATCATGGGTTTTATGAAATCTACAGGATCGTGATATAATGGAACAGAAATTGCAGACTGCTGAAATGTTTTTCTTTAAAAAATATCTCCCTAGCTGGCAACTCTGTGGGGATGGCTGCCTGCACGTTTGTCCATTATGCAGCCAGTTTTGCTTTTCACGTCAGCAGAACATGGTATAACTCTTCGTACATTGTACAGCATGTCTGAGTCCAGCCCTTACACCATCATTGTCATCAAGACCACGAACGATGAGGTATGACTGCTGTCTTGTGTACATGGATGGTGAGGTGCTTTCTGTGCTGCAAGACAGCTGTACTACATACACTATGTAGGCGTAATGTTCTGTTGTGTCTTCTGTTTGTCACCTTCATACACACCAACACTCGTTACTTCATTTGCAGATGCAAGCCTGAAAGGCTTATCCTAGGCTCATTCTCCTAACACACTAGACACAAGGCTCCACTTGACATGATGACAAGACCCCATGGCACTATGGTTACAAATATGTGTATTACTGACATCAGTGACATACACTGTGAAGACATGAACTGTTTTTCAGCAGCAGCAACAGCAGTTCCTACCCAAATCCATCCTTTCTTTAACCCCTTTACTGTGGAATGAAAATTTTCAAAGCTTTAGCCTAATATTGCATGGAATATTGGTGTGATGAATAAAAAGTTTCAGCTACTGTATTGAAAAAGTTTCTTCCTCTACACATTGCTATGCTGGTGAAAGAGAATTTCATGTTTGCATGCTTGGACACGCACACCATGAGCTTCTCAGGGCTGAAGATATCTAAACTTAGGTGGTTCCCTGGTAAAGTATTAAGGACTGCTCTGCAGCATTGCAATTTACATAAAAGCAAATAATATGTAAATTGGAAAATGATCAGTAGTTTATTTGATCTTCATATTGTCAACAGATATTTGGTGCCTTCTGCTCGGGACCCTGGTATGAGAGACGGTCCAACTCGCGCAATATTTGCTACTTTGGGACAGGCGAGACTTTCCTGTTCACACTGTGTCCAGAACGGTGCAAGTATGAGTGGGTTGGGATTCTGTCCACAGACATCCCAAAGACAGCCAATATGTTTCTTGCTGGTGATAATTCTTGTCTCACCATTGGAGGAGGGTGAGCTAATGTTGCCTTTAGTCTTCTTTGAGAAAGTTTACAAAATATCACTTCTGTTATAAATATTTGGTATTATGTTTCCTTTTGCAGATTTTATTTTTTTGCACTTATAGAACATCATTTTTTTTTTAATTTTAGAAAGAGGCGAAGAATTGTTTTGGAAATATTATCTTAATCTAGAAGGATGCAGTATTCATCATGTTGATGGGAGTATTTTTTTTAAGCTAAGCTAAGTGACTAATTTGCATGAGAAATAGCCTGGGACCGTTTTTTTCCTTAAAAATCCCCTCTCATTAAAACAAAGATCTAATGATGGGTGGTGAAACTATCACATTATTATTTCAGAGATGTTTGATGATACAGACATAAAACCTTTAAAAGCAGTTTCAGAGATGAATCCAAGACTAAAAAAAGAATGGATGGAAGTAGATGAAGACGAAGATTTAGATGCCTGTGTTAAAAAAGTTGCTTTGAAATCCAATGCTGGCCTGGCCCCAGGGCTTTTGTAGGTTAAACTGTTAAGGCTCCCCATCTGTTTGCTTTTCTTTTGTTTCAAATCTGCTGCCAGTGGTGAATTGTTCTGACAACAATTGTTCTAATGGAAGTGTTAAATTTTTTATTTATAAAAATTGCATTATATATGTGTGTTTTTGTATTTAGATATATATATAGAGAGAGAGAGCACCCACAAACAAAAATTTGTTTTCAGTAAAGCAGAAAGTTTTTGCTGTCACCCATGGACTTGTGTAAACTAGAAGCTGTCCTTTGAGTGACCAACAGCTACATGCAGTGGTTGGTGTTGTGAGTTACACTGTATTGTGCATAATATTTGTTCATGTGCTTGTTAATATTTTGACAGGAATGGGGAGGCAATCACTCTGGATGAGACGATGGAGCATTGCCGAACTGAGACCTGCGACACATTCAAGAACCCACCACTCTGCTCAGCACAAGATTTCACTTGTAAAACTGTAGAAGTCTTTGGCTTCCAAGACTGATACATTTCTGCCCATGAGGTTACACGCGCATGCATGTGCATAGGAGTCGGCACAGATGAACATGTACATGCACGTGCATGTTTTTTTTGGTGGGGGTGGGTGGGGGCATGTCTGTGTGTGCGTGGGCAAGTGCATGTCAGAAAGAAAGAGGGCAACTGGGAAAGACTGAGTGGAGGATCATTTGAAGATCAGCAATTCTATGTGTTGTTGAAGTAGGTTTGTCTGCTTGATGTAAACCCCACGTTTTTGTCTTTCTCCTGATCGCAACAATGTAGCTGTAGATAATTTGAGACCAAGCCTAGTTTAGGATTTGTTGTCTGTGAAAAACTTGCTCAGTAATTTACTTTCCATGGCTGTGTGATGATGGTGACTGATGCAAGTTAAGTACAAGCCAGAATATTTGAAAGTTGGTGTTAAGTGTTAAGGAAGTAGCATTCTTAATATTTAGTAATTAAAAAATCATATTTCTTGTATTTCTTTTCATTATTCACTCTGCGCATCAGGTCATTATTTTATGTGTTTTACATGAGGCCACGTGTGGATATTCACAGTGCTATTAACAACATTCTTCGTTCATGAGATGGACTTGCCAGTATAATATGTTTGTTTTTCTTGGTTTCACTTCAAGGTGCAGTTACAATACGATTGGTTTTGATGTGTTGTTGTGCTGTTAATATGGTTTCAGATCCGTTTCCATTTATTTAAAGAGAAGATTCGGTTTCCTTGGCAGCCAAACAGGGTCATCTCTGTATGTCCTGTGTTTCCATAGTTGGATTGTCTTTACCTTTTGAGTAAAGTTTTGATGGAGATAAAAGCCACTGTACAGTCGAAACAGAGCAAATGTACAAAGTGTTATGTTTGGCTAATAACTGTAGACAGTTTATTTAGTGCAGTACATTCCCGAGAGTGGTCAAACTGTGAAACTGTTTTATTTCATGACTGTGAGATGATTATACATAAATACTATATCACGCCCAGCACTTCTTGTTTTGGTCGATTTTTTTTTAATTTTTGGGGGTGTGGGGGTTGGGAGTTTGGGAGGGAAATGCATGTACTGTAGAAGTTTATTAGGATCATATGGGACAATGCATATAGTCACGCACTCGTATTTCTATTCATGGATGGATGGATTTCTTTTTTTTTTTTTTTTGGC